>JADHZA010000018.1:0-123896 GCA_018831705.1 Torrubiellomyces zombiae | reverse complement strand
GTGTGTGGCTTCTTGCACATACCTTCGGAGTACGTAGAGGGCTCAGGCTGCATTGGCCATAACCCCTGTCGAAAAGTGGGTTTTGCAGGCCGACCTTTTTGCCGATTGCAGGCCGAGGGGATAGGTCCAGCGGGCCCAGGTCCAAATTGTGGGGTTTTGCAGGCTGACCTTTTTGCCATTTGCAAGGTGAGGTAGTAGGCCCTTTTCAGGGGCGGGGGTCCTTCAGTTACTTGTAACTTTGTAAGGGAGGTGGACGCTGAGGCGGGTGGGCCAAGTTTGTCATGCCGCAGGGCTGGCGAGAGGATTGTGTCTAACATCCTACACGCAAGACTCGTGAGAACACGGACGAATAGCAAGACTCATTGTCACTATCCAGTAATTACGGATATCGTTTCAGGACCCTCAAAAGGAAGGGGCCAGGGCACTTGTACTTCTCCGTGTTACATACCTAGGTGTGCTCTGTTGGTGGCTGCAGTGTCAGGCATCACTTTGCTCTGCGCACCACGGTTGCCTACAGTCACGGAGACGCTGCAGAGAGCAACGTGCCTCTTCTTGACCATCACGGTGCCTCCACCCAAGATCTTGGGCCCGTGGCCGTTTTTTCCAACACCGCGTCGTCAAGGGGAGCGTTGATGGTGTTGATGGCCCAGTCACGTCTTGACGTTGCCGGCTCCTTTGTCTTGGTTCAATTTCATCAAAACATTTTCGGCTTCCTGATACGATATCTATGTACCTAGACCCTCACCTCTAGCCCGTGACCTGGCCGCTACGGCGGTCGTAGTGGTGAAGCGGGCGATTCGCAGCACATGCCGTCACAGCTTCTCCCTCCTCATCGCCGCCTCCCTGCGTAACAGGTTACCACCCGGAGAAGCTTCCCAGACGGGGGAGCGCGACATGTCCACGTCAACGGCCCATCAAACTCCCCGTCAGCGGGATGCTTTGCTACACTGCGCTCGCCCGGCAGCTTCTGCTGCTCCTCCACCCATTCATTCACGCCATGATGCCCGCTGAAGCAGCCCCTTTTGGAGACGACGCAGTCCTCGCACAGGAGACACTCGCCGCCGAGACAAATCGTGCATCGCCACACGGTCTGAGCGCCGTCGTCTTGTCGTTTTAATCCCCGTGTGCATGCGGTGCACCACGATTGCTCGTCCACGTAAAGTTCGACCCCCCAGCCGCGTGAAGGCGAAGGCTCCCTTTTTGGAAGCGGGCCACCGTTGCCGTGCACCGTCGATGCGCGTGAAGTCATGGCTTCGACGAATTGCGGGCCTCCTGATCGAGCTGCCCAGAAGAACAGGTCGTGCCCGAACTTGTCTTTCACACGTAGACACAAAGGATCGCGATCGATGAGTGCTTCTGCGCATGCTATGTGGCCATTGCGGGCAGCAGCAAGGAGCGGTGTGGCGCCAAGCTCATCTCCGACATCGAGCCTGGCACCGTGGCCGAGTAGCAGCAAGACGGTGTCGACGTGGCCGTTCATGGCCGCGTAGAAGAGTGGTGTTCGACCGGCGTCGTCCTGCGCGTCGACGTCTAGGCTGCCCTTTCGCCCAACGGCCAGGATCACTATCGCTAGCTCCTTCGCCCCAGTATAACAAACCAGGTGGAGAGTGGTATGGCCATTTGCTCTGCGATGGGAAAGAGACAACGGACTGCAACGCCGCAGGATACGCATGGCAATGTTGCCATGGCGTGCCTTGATGGCTAGGTCGAGCGGCGTCCATCCTCGGCGGGTAACGGCGTTGACGTCTGCCCCGTGGGATATGAGACTCTCCACAACCTTGAGTCTGATATCCCTCCGGCTGCTGCCAGCAAAGGCCGCGATGTGCAAGGGCGTGTAAAGTCGTGCGTTCCGCGCGTAAACATCGGCACCATGCTCAATCAAGACGTTGATTATGCTAGTGTCTTGCATGCTCAGATGCAGCGGCGTGTTCTTTGCGCTCTTGGTCTGGGAGGCCACCTCCGCGCCGTGTCCTAGCAGCATCGCCACTATCTCGGAGTCTGCCTTTGCGGCAGCAATGTGTAATGCCGTTGAACCGTCCTCGGTCGAGGCGTACTTTGCGTCGGCACCTGCGTCGAGCAGCATGGATACGATCTTGGCATCTGATTTTGCGGCAGCAATGTGCAGTGCCGTCGAACCGTCCTTGGCCGCCGCACAGAGGGCGTCGGCGCCCGCGTCGAGCAAAATCTGGACCATCTCGGCGTTGCGCCCTCGGGCAGCCAGCTGCAACATCGTGCGCCCCTTGGGGTCAAGGAGAGATATGTCACACCCATGGGCCAGCAGCTCCCGAGCAACTTGGGTATGCCCTGCTTTCAACGCGATGTGCAGCGGCGCGACACCACGGTTCCCCTTCACAGCTAAACCATAGATGGTAGGCGAGGAGATGTCGGCCCCCCTTTGCAGTAATAGCCTTAGCATAGCCATATTGCTGGAGTACATGGCCTCCAACAGCGGCGAGGTAGCCGCGGAGCCACGACGATTGGCGTCAGCGCCCCGGTCTAGAAGCAGCTCTGCCACGCCTAGGTGCGACAACTCGGCGGCGAGCTGCAACGGCGTGCTCTGCTGGCACACTTGGTGTACATTGGCACCATGGTCAAGCAGGCGGGCAACGATGGCGGTCCGCCCCGTTGCACAGGCGAAGTGCATAACAGACACATGGCTGTCTGGGCCGATCCCGTCAAGGACAGCCTTTGGTGCTCTTCGTGCCAGGACATCAACAGTATCTAGGCAGTCGTTAGTAATGGCGAGCTTCAGCAGCACAGGCGATAGAAAATCGCCGCCAATTCGGTGGCCAAGGGCCTCCGCCCGAAGCAGTGTTTCAACTCGGCCGTGCTCAGCTGCCCAGACAAGTGCAGACTTGCTGTCCCCGTCGAGAATCGCGGATGGGTTGTTGTCGACCAGGTTACGGCGATACAAAAGTCCGCTGGCGGGCTCATACAGGCCGCGGCCGACGCGAGCAAGATGAGCCAGATCGCGCTCGCTGAGTTCAAAGTAGGCGATGGCATGGATGAGCTCCGCAGGGACATCAACCAGCGACATGGTGTGGTGAGGTTATGCTGGCCTAACCCTAACCCTAGGCATCCGCAATGCGCAGGATACAGACAGGGAAGGTGAAGGAGGCAGAGACAGACTCAACCGGCGTCCCGGAGTGGCGCCTGACTGTCGTCGCGGTGCCGTTCTTGACGGGCCACGTGCGGGCGCAGGCTTCGGTCCGTTGGTTGCGTTTTCTGTTGCCATCGAAGTTGTTGGGCGTCAAGACAAGCCAACGCAAGCATCAGACGCTTGGCGTGTTGCGGAGTTGACCATGGGAGCATGTAGTACAGAGTACATAGGTACGGAGTAAAGAAGGATGAAAACCCCTGCGCGTCCGTCACTGGAGCCCCGCCTGACAAAGGGAGACAAGAAACAAGAAAGCTCCTGCCTCAGATTATTCCCCCTGACTACATTACCAAGTAATACATAGCAGGTAGGGTTTGCGTGGTTGATGGACTGGGATTCGAGCTCCAACCGCGGCGTCCAGGCTTGATTGGCCGGGAAAGGAAGGGGAGTTATGGGGCCTTGAGTCTTACTTGTAATTACTTGTAATACAGGAAGAAAGAGGTGAGGGAAGAAAAAGGAAGGGGCCGTGGGGGCGTCTCGGATATCCCAGAAAGAACCTTGAACGGTTGGAACTGGTGAAGGAACACCTAAATTGTAATCCGTACTCCGTACGGATTACGTACAACCAGATTAATTTTTTAAACATAGGTCATTTTCTTCCAAATTAGAAAGAGTAGCCCTCCAGCCAATTTGGCCATACTTGCCTAGTCTAGGAGCCTAGCTAGTTACCTCGCCATAGCCCCTAGGGCTGCATGCGAGTAATGATCAAAAAACTAAAAATTAAAAAAAAAAAAAAAAAAAGGTTACGGCGCAGCCACTTACACCATTCGTTTTCGCCAGCCACAGTGGCTGCCACGCTTCCAAGGGCACGGGCCGTCGACTTGAAATATATTCACCGCCTGTTACATGCGTGCACAATCTGAAAGTGAACGCATCTTACCCACTCAAGTGAACGCTTCGGAAGAACATTGATGTCAAAACATAACAGAAAGAGTGTTCGTCAGCCACCCCAGACGAGATGGAGGTCAATGACAAGTGCGGCAATCCCATGTGCTCAAAGCCATCTCTAGACGCCGGTTCACTTCGGCGATGCTCGAGATGTCTCAGAAAGGCCTACTGCTCGACCGAGTGCCAGACGGCGGCGTGGCCGACTCACAAGAAGAGGTGCATCCGGCCCAACTACATCATCAGATTCGACCTGGCCCCGGAACACATCACGGATCCGCCCGTGACTCGCACCTTGTCGTGCCCAGCCGTCTCCTTCTTCTACGTTTTGCACTTCGCGCTGCAAACAGCCTTCGGATGGGCGACGACTCACTCGTTCGACTTTGCCGTCTTGGACCCTGACTATCAAGAGCCGGACAACATCATGGACTTCATGCAGAGGCGCATGGCCGTGAATGCCGACAACCAACACCCAGCCTCTGCGTCACGGGAATATCTCTTCCGTGTTGTCGACCCGGCCAAGCAAACAATGTTCGCTGGCATCGATCGCATGCATGAGGGCCAGAGACGTCATCCGAACACGCCAGAGAAACTGGCGGACAAGTACAAGCTGTATGAACTGCTCGAAAACGCGCAGTTCAAGGGTGCGTGCAGCCTTAGCGTGCCAACTTTGGGAGTCTCATGCTAACTCGTGAGCCAGATCGCGAGATGGTGTATACCTACGACTTCGGCGATCACTGGGAGCATCGTATGACCGTCCTGGGCCGCAGCGATGTCACCCCCAGCTTTGTCTGCCTCGAAGGGACCGGCCATCCGGTGGCGGAAGACTGTCGCGGTGTGAACGGGTGGGAGGACCTCAAAAAGGCCTACCTAACTCCCAATCCATCCAAGGAACAAAAAGAGCGGCGGAAGTGGTTCGAGAAAACGGCGAGCAACGCAGACCCAAAAGGGCTCGCGGGTAATCGTGTGCATGCATGGGATATCGAACAGGTCAATCGAGACCTTGATACAGACACGATGGCGGAACGCTTCATGAAAAAATCACAGGAGGCTGCAGCTGTTCAGGATCGTTTTGCTGGCATTTTTCGATCTGGACAATAAACTCGTCATTCAGCAGAGTTTACCAACTTCCCACCCTTGCTGACCTCGCAATGCCTTGTCAGAGAGCTGAGAAACGGAATTGCGGCTCAAGGCCTGCGGGAGGGTAGAGGAAGTGGCACATCATTGGACTACGTCGTTCATCTCCGGGGAGCTCTGCTACTTCACATCATGCATTGTTTTGCGTATCTTTAAACTCCACTTGTAGAATACTATGATAGCTCTATCTAGGCACGGTGAGTGGGTGAGTACATCCATCCAATTACCAAGTCTGAACAGCAGTCCTTTGCAATCTAAAGAAATAAAAGGATATTCTATAACCAAAACGGGGACGAGGATATCAGTAGTACAAGGAGAAAAAAATAAAATAGAAGAGAACGCTACACATCGCCCCTATAAATCCACCAGATTTTTACAGCATCGCTCCTTTTCCGTCAGTCTATATTGTCTACCACGCAGATTTGGCGACCCATCCGTCCGGGTATTTCCGGACCCAGAACCTGCGCGCTTCGTCCAAGATAACAAGATATATACCGAAAGCAAACGGCAGGAACCAGTACTCGACCGGCACGGGTGCCGTAGAAAGGACCGACTGGACCTGAGGAATGTACAGCCACAGAATAGCCATGCCCAGTGCGAAGATGATGGACGGGAACAGCCACAGGTTCTGCGTCGCCTTGTTAAAGGCAGGCGGGTGCTGGAAGATGCTGAGACGGCGTGTCCTAGTAGCCATCAAGTTGAACCACTGCATCACCACCAGGTTGACAAAGTAGATGGACGACGCCACCGCCAGCTCCTGGTCGTAGTAGCTCTTCTCCACATTGGGCGGCGTGGCGCCGAAACTGAACCACACGTCCTTGAAGGGGATGCCTCGGCGCTCCAAGTACCAGAAGGACATGGCAAACGAAGCCAGCGACTCGGTCATGCCGACGATGGCGTACGACTGGAATATGAGCTGCCAGTCGACGAGGCGATCTTTCTTGACATTTCGGGGCCGGCGCGTAAGTACATCCGCCTCGGGTTGCTCATAGGACAGAGCGGTGGCGGCGGCGCAATCGGTGAAGCAGCTATTCGTACGGAGTCAGTTGACCGGTTCCGTGGAGAAAGACAAAGAAGAGGACTGTTGACGCTTACCAGATGATGATCATGAGAAAGGAAGAAAGAATCTGTGGCAGGCCAAAGATGACAGAGGTGAAGACGGGCCAGAATTCGGAAAAGCTACCAGCGGGCAACAGGTAGGCAATCACCTGGTCTCAAAGTCAGCTGCATGCCTCAGGTGTGTCTAAACGCAAAGCGAGTTTGAGTCTTTCGAGACGTACCTTTTTCAGATTGTCAAAGACGACTCGACCATACTGTACGGCAATGACGACGGAGGAAAACGAGTCGAGAAGAATCATGTCTGCAGCCTCCATGGCGATGTCGGAACCGCTGCCCATGGAGATGCCCACGTCGGCTGCCTTGAGAGACGGCGCGTCGTTCACGCCGTCACCCGTCATGGCCACAATGTTGGCTTTCTGGAACTCATGCACGATGCGAAGCTTCTGCTCGGGCGTGGTGCGCGCGAAGACGACCTCGTCGTACTCGGTGAGCAGGGTCCATTGGTGGTCACTGAGCTTGGTGAGCTCAGGTCCGCTGATGACCAGCGCGCCGCGCATCCTGCTCGCCTTCTCCTCGTTTCCGGCGTCCGACGAGCTGGGGCTGGGGTCAGGAATCCGTTGCAGTTGGTCCGCGCCATCGACCTCGGCGCAGGTCACGATGCCTGCCTCGCGGGCAATGGCCAAGGCGGTAAGGGCAAAATCTCCCGTCACCTGCAGAAGAACGCGCGTTAGCCAACCCCAATGAGTCGGTCATGGGGATCAACAGGCCAGAGCGTTACGTACCATGCAGATGCGGATGCTCGCGCCGCGCAGTGTTGAAACCACACTCGGAATTTCCGGCCGGAGAGGATCCACGATGGCCACCACGCCCACCAGAATAAGACCGGTCTTGGCTTCCTCCATCATGGACTGCTCGAACTCATTTGACTCCATGTTATCGGGGTAACTGCCGGCCTTGACGATCTTTCGGGCAAGGTACAGGCATCGCTTTCCCTGAGACGAGTAGGTGTCCTTGATATGCTCAAATGTGGCTCTCACTGTCTCGTCCATGGGGGCTACCTGACCGTCGGGCGTCAAGTAGTATGAGCAACGACCAATGAGCACATCGGGGGCACCCTTCATTGTGAATAACCTGGGGGCGCTGTCAGCATTTCATCGACGAGACTGATGGACAGGAACGGTAAGAGCCCGTACATGTCGTCATTGGTAAAGTCTTGGGCAGCCTCGTGGTTGAGGGTACGGTCCAGGGCCTCGCGACGGGCGATATGGAAGCAGCGGATCATGAATTTGTTTTTGCTGTTGAAAGCAAGGTCGAAAACCTTGCGCCAGCAGGCTCGGAAGTACGACACGTTTCCTTCGGTGAGGTGTTCCGCAAAGCGTAGGATGGCGGTGTCTGTGGCGTCGCCAAATATGTTTCTTTTTGCAAGTGGAACATCAGACTGTGACGCATCCAATTCGGCGGCATTGCACACACTTGCCAGGGCGGCAAGTTGGCCAAAGACACCCCATGTGCTGTTGGCATCTCCAGACGTCTTCACCTTGTCGTAGTTCTCCTTGAGCGTCTCGAGCGGCACATTGTTCGAGTAGATGGAGGCATCTGAGAGAGCCATTTTGCCCTGAGAAGCTGTCAGTAACACGTACGCCAATCTTCGCTTTTCTATGTCACTCTTGCTAACCTGAGTCAAAGTTCCAGTCTTGTCGGAGCAAATCACGGATACAGAGCCCAAAGTTTCCACTGTTTTGAGAGACTTGCAAAGGACCATGTTTTTCTTCATCAAATTGGCGGTAATAGTCAGGCCAGCAGTGATGGCGATGGGCAGACCTTCTGGGATAAAGGCCACGGCGATACTGACACAATCGACGATCAAAGTAGCCACATTGATGTAGTCAGGATGATCTCGCCTCAACCAGGCAGCCCTAGACGACTTTGTCAGTGTCGTTATGAAAGTCGGCATTCAGAAACTACTGACCAGACGATGATGACCACAAGAATCATGACAACCATGATGGCGCAAACAAACAGAACAAAATACAAGACTTCCTTCTCCAAGGTTGTCAGCTTTGTCGTAGGCTCATTGGTAAGTGTCGCAATACGGCCAAAGACGGTACGGTCGCCGGTAGCAACGACAATACCCAATCCGGAGCCAGTGATACAGTGAGTCCCCTGCAGCCCGATATTGTAGGTCTCCAGGTAATTTTCGTCGGTATGGTTGACAGTCGCCGGTACCGGTTTGGATTCTCCTGTCAGGACGGATCGATCAAATTTGGCATCAGATGACGCGCGGAGGAAGCGCAAATCCGCCGGAAGCTTGTTTCCAGCTTTGATGTTGACCAGGTCGCCAGGGACGATATCCTCCCCAGGAATGTGAATGGTCTGGCCGTCACGAATAACTTCGCACTCCTCGGGGAGCATGTCCTTGATGGAGGCCATTACCCGCGACGTCGACCAATCTTGGAACATGGCAAAGCCGGCTTGAATAAAGAAGACGACAAGAAGCACGATACCAAGAGCCTGGACGCAATGATATCAGTACAATCCTCTTTTCGCCTTTCCCCTTTTGACGCTTCACTGAGATGGAAATCCAGCGCATCGCTTACCAGGTTGGCAAGCGCAGGCGGCTGACCAAGGGGTTTCCATGAGACAAAGACGAGGATACTTCCAACCAGAAGAATACCGCCAAATCCCTTGAAGAAGTATCCAAAGATTCGAAGAGCCATGTTTGACTTGGGAGGGGTCGGCGCATTCTTGCCATACTCGCCGATCCTCCGCTTGGCTTGCTCCGCGGACAGACCATCGGTAGCCGATGTGGTGAGCCTCTGTACTACGGCCTCCGGGGTGATGGTGTGCCATTCGAGGTCAGCCAAATCTGTGGTTTCAACATACTGTCAGTGCGTTCCCACGTGTGTCTTCGGAAAGGAGAAGAGGACAAGGGCACGGCATTGTAAGAGCGGCATCTTACCTTTGGCCGCGGTCCCGGCAGCTTTGGCCAAGTCTGCACGATCCTTGCCCTTGGATTCTTCAATGTGGAACGAGCTATCGCGCGCGTACTCGTTAACGTCTTGAGGGCACGCGGTGAGGGCATGGAATTCTATGATGGAGCGATTCTCCACTTACACGGTGCGATACTGGATAGGCAGGGTCAAGGCTGGGTCGACAACCGTCCGTGAGCGAATGCTGCGAAGGCCGATGGATTCAGTCGAGTCAACGCGGCTCAGGGAAAGCCTGGAGGGCCTCCCGCGGCCGGCGACAGCTTCTTCCTCATCGTGCCAACGAATGCGATCCGGGGCGCCCGCCTCGGTCGGCTTCTCGGAGGACATGGCGAGAAGCGCGTCGAGATTGAGCTACACGACGCGTGCCAAAACAAGGTGGGGGAGGTAGGACAGAGGTAGGACGGGAGATGGACTAAAAGCGAAGTGGATGAAGGATCAACGTTGGTCGAAGAGGCGATGCGACTGACGAAGAAGGAGACCAAGCAATATATCGCCCCAGGCAGTCTGCGACCGCGCCTCGCTCATCCAAGAGCTCTACTATCGCCGCGCGAAAAGTTTGTCCTTAACGGACGTCGCCGCTGGCCCTATTCCCTTCCACAACATCGAGAAGGGATGGGGAAAAACCATATTCGTCTGCCAGGTCTTTTATCCTTCCTAGGCAGCATGGCCCCAAATAGGTTACTGTAGCAATCTCGCAGTCCAGTGCAAGTAGTACATGTTTTCAGGGCTCGAATCACATGGCGCTACGGCACTGCGGCATCGGGCTACCGGGAGCTTGAGCAGCGCCAGATGGAGGGTGGCACAGCAGTGATGTCAGCGCGGTGATGTCACACCAGCGATTCAGGATGGTCCCCTGACAGCAGCCAGTGGCGAGGAAGGAAAATTGCCTCAGAAAATGCAAATTTGGGAGGCTTGGCTGGACGGGAAGGGGGTGTAGCTGAGTCGGTGGGAGAAGCCGTTTCGGAACGCTCCCAGAACGGCAAGACAGGCAGACACAGGCATTTCTGCTCTGCCTTTGTGCTAGAGCTGAAGGAGAATTTTTTTGGACTACGATGGTATGAGCGATATTCCAGGTGGGACGTGGAAATGAACAGTCGACTCCACGCCAAGGCGAGCCTTGGATCCCCCCATCCGGGTCGGACCCGTCGTGCCGTCCTTGTTCGATAGACGACTCGGGGCTAGTCAAGGGGTCGCTACTTTTAATCGCCTAGTAATAGGTGCAAACATTGCCTGTGCGGGTGAGGACTGGAGCAGCCTCGAACGGGTGGCGTGTGGCCATGAGTCTATCACATCAAGAGTAGTAGCACTACGTCGTTGTATTACAGGCATGCAAAGCTGCGCCAAGACGGGAGCTTGAGGCGTAAACGTTCAAGGATGGAAGAAAAACGGGGTCCTCGGATCGCTCCCGAGCCAGGCCTGCTACAAACGTGTACGGGTATCGATTCGGCATGGGCTCACACTATTAGTAAAGAGCCGAGGGAGGTGGGAGCCAAGGGAAACAACATTGAAGTGCGCATGTGCTCTTTCGGGGGTTGCTGATGGTAGCCGCAAGGCCCCTGTGATATCGACTAGCTGCATACTTGTAGTACTGCACTCTTCTCACAGGTGCGGATTCGACCTCTGTGCCGGTAGGGCAGAGCTCCCATCGTCAAATGTCGACGACGACCTCGTAATTCGTGAATCACGACGGCTAACTCACTACGCGCTCGCACTGTGAGAAAGATTTGTTCGTCGTGATACATGCATAGGTAGACAGACACTCGGGCGCGGAGCAATACGTACCAGTAGACTGTAGTCATACGCTGCCACTACTTCGAGTTCCCTGCAGTCGGTTTGGTGCAACATGATGGCAGTCATTGGACGTGGCTGTCCTCAAATCGAATGGATGCTGTCTGTAGCGGTGAACGTTTGCGCATTGTGCAGAAGTATGCATTACATACACACCTCTCTAGCGCTTGACCCAGCCAGCAGCTGGCACTTGGCTACCGTTTCCAAAACCTCCGCATACTGTGTTTTCGCGCTCACTGCATTCTCCTCTTACCCTTTTTGCCTTCAGTATGAGGCATTTCAGTTCCAACAGGCCTCCTGCTTGATCCATCCATCCCCTCCTGCGACGGCTCCTCAGTGCCACGAGTGCTCACCAGCCCCCTCTCCTTCATCTTACTGGACTTGTGCGTCTTGCTGCTCCAGCCCTGGACTTGCGGAAATTTGACAGTCACCGCCACCAAGACGACGACCAGTTTCGACGTGCATTTTAGCCCAAAGGATGGATGGATGAGCGAATGACCTTGTGCTCTGTCGTCCACTGTATTGTGTCCACCGCCAATGTCTCCGTGCCCACTAATCTAGCCTGTTTCTGGCCGTCCGAAGGTCGACGGCACCCACCCGAGTTGCTCCCCTTGACCGCTCCAGGGCCAAGCCAGGTCGCAAATGCGCTGAAATACAGGCGGTTCGGTACCTGAAGCTTGCAGCTCGTGACCTGTTGCGACGCACTGGGGGCCAGGACCAAGGCCTCACGCCCCCTGTCAGCCCCGGCGCCGCGCACCCCGCGGCGTCGAGTTCTGCTGGCAGACTGAAGTAGTGCAGTCAGTAACATCTGCTCTGCTGCGAGCCAGCTTGGCAGCAGGCAGTGCAGCGGCTGGAGGAGGAGGAAGCCGCTGACACGATTCACGGGTATCCAATTTTGGTCTGGCCTGCAGGTGTTTGTTTGGTTTCCCGTTTCGCATCGCTGCTACCACCTACCAAACCAACCCCCTTGAGTCTCATCTCATCATCCTTGCCGAGAACACAGCCTCCAGCTCCGTCGTCGTTGACTCGCCGTCTACCGAGCTGTTATCCACGATTCCTCATTTCCATCCAATCCCGCCTCTTCCAATTGTAGTCGATGACGAACTGCGCTGCACTCCGCCCTCGCTCCCCTCACAGTCTTGCAGCCCATCCCCTGTCTTGCTGATGCCGACGGCATTGTTCGCTGTAAGTAATTTGCGCCTACGACGCCTCCCCCATCACCGTCTTGCTTCTGCCATACTTTTATTCCCCTCTCGTCATGTGCTTATGCCGAAGACGGACGGACCTTTCCTTGCCAGAAAATCCCTCTTGCTTTCACATTCCCCATCGTCAATGTGGTGTTAGTCTGGTCCACGTACAACTGTCCCAGTCCGACCATTTTTATATATATCAGACTCACATTAGCCGCACGAGTGTGCTCGCTCATGAGTCTTGTTCCCTGCTTCCTCCCAAGGTTTATATATCAGGGATTCGAGTTGTGGCAACGTATCGGCCACCCATTTTCTGGCCACCGCTGCTTGTTGACATATATCTCGTCTTGTTCGTTACACCCGATCGTCGCGTCTGCCAAGGCAAACCGGCTGACTGCGCTGTAGCCCATCTGCCCATCTGCCCATTCCTCTGCGTCTTTCCTTCTCCCTTCACACCCTTCACTTGCTTGGCTGGCCGGCCACCTGGGCTTACCTGCCACCTCTAGCGCCCCTTTTCTTGACAAAGACTTCCTCTACCAAATCTTGATCAGAGGGAGACGAAGCGGGACATGCCCAAATACACCGAGAGAGACCTCCAAGAAGCCGTTCGCGAGGTTCACCAGGGTTCATCACAGCGCCTCGCTGCTAAGCGCTGGCGCGTGCCGAGAGCTACACTTCAGGACCGGCTGCACGGCGGCATTTCCCACGCCGAGGCCCATGAATCCCGTCAACGATTCTCTCGTACACAGGAAGTCCTTCTATCCCGTTGGGTTTACTATCTTGTTGCACTGGGTATCCCTCCCACGCAAGGCCAGTTCGAAGAGTTTGCCGGCCGCGTCTTGGTCGTGAACGGGGATACGCAACCTCTCGGCAAGCACTGGATCCAAGGTTTCTTGAGAAGAAATCCGAGCGTTATTCTCGATAAAGGTACGAAACTACGAGCAATGTCTTTTGTATTAATTCTTCCTTTTCCAAGAGTTTGTATTGTTTTGTGATGTTCCGCGCTTTCACGTCGTGTTTGAAATTCGTGTTCCGGCCCGTATAACTCACACTCGAGTCGGGCATTCAGGTCTCCTTCACAGCTCTGAGTCTGCATTGAACCCGTTGCAGGCGGCGCATCATCAGCCTGACGAGTACCTCTTCGCAGAGTCATCTCATCAGAGCAGACGTGTCATGCTTCAAACGAAGAAAACCAAGCCGGAATCGATACCCCCTATCGACACGCCGCCTCTCGCACCGTCTTCTGAATCCGACTTTGATGAATCCCCCATGGACACCTGGGAGACCTTCATGGCCTACAATGGACAGGCGGTTCTCGAAATGGAAGCTGGCGGCTTTGGGGGCGAAGATATGATGTCCAAGTTTACTAGCATGGAATTTAGCCTTCTGCCGCAGGTCCAAGTGGGCGAGTATAAGCTGCCCTCGGCTGGTTTATGACATAAAGAGGGGAGAGGATCATGCCTCATCAGACGGCATTTTTCCTTGACCTTCCTTATTCGACGGCTGAGCCGTGTGGAACAGTTGGCCAAGTTTAGACTGGATACAAGCCAGTTGTTGATGACTGGCGAACTATTCGGGGCGTATAGGCTCGCCCGCATGATCAGATTTTCTGCTTTCACTCGCGGTGATCCAATCGAATGTGATTTCAATTTATATCCACGTACATGTATGTGGATTAGATTTGTGAAGCTCTCTGTAAACCAATTTGAAATTTGTTACGGCGATAAACTACATGTACACGGCGAACCAACTACGTATCGAGACGTTTACGGCAGCACATCGATCCTGTATTGTCGCGCTGTACTGGCTCCGAGATCGAGTCATACAGTCTAAGCAGCACGATGCCTGTAAAAAACATCCTAACGCAAGCCTTTGCCGACTTCAAAAGTCGTTCCCTTTCCATTTCCTCCTGATATTAGGCCATCGGCGGCTCGAGCCTTGATTTCTTATCAAGATACAACCGGTGTCTTGACAGTAGTCAAAAGCCTTGGGTTGCGTACAACGTTGATCTATGAATCTGCCCCCATGAAATGTCGTCTTGTCGGATGTGTTGAAGTATTTCTTGCACATGTACATGTAGTTGCCGCCGAGCGTTCCGTCGGATCAGACTCCTGAAAAACGATGAGGAGGGCAAACTGAGGACGTACATATAGCGGAATCACATGCATTATGCGGTCTGATAGGGCTCTTGTCATGAGTGTCGAAGCCAAGAAGAGTTCAGATTGGCATGTAAGCATTTAAAGGAACACAGATCCTTCATTTGCATTTGATATCGGCCTATCAAGTCTGTTGGTGCACGTCATATTGATGCATAAGTCTATACATGTACATTCATTCGATGACCTCATACATACATGTATGCAGATGAATGATGTCACTATTTTGACTCTGAAGCTCGGCTCATCTTCTTCAGATATTTTTGGTACAGTATCATCTTTTCTGTGCTCTCGCATACTCTTTCTAGGGTCTAAAATCAGGTCCCGAGAGACAGTTTACACAAGATTTAACGACGGTCTGCCTCAGATTCCTACAACATACGTGTAGCTGCAGGAGAGCTCAAGGTTAGTACATGTGGCTGGGGCGAAAAGACGTGTGGTGATGGCCGCATCAGATTTAGCAATCGTTCCTGTTTGCTCGATGTTCTTGTTACTTTGACCTGCTTCCATATTTGCTCTTGCCATCATGTTCACTATGAGCGGATGACTTTATACGCGTACATGTAAGGTTCACTGACCTTGAAACGACATCTCACCAATGACAGTAATGCTCTAGTGATGTGCTCCTCGTTCTATGTATGACACTTTGAAAGAAGTTTGCATATTAATATTTTCTTCCTTCTTGGTTAGCAGGATCTTGGAGCTCTTGTATTTAGGTAGCAAAGCTCTGCCGTACTGGGCGACTATGGTCTAAACAGATCGCATGACTACTGATTTGAGTTTGACCAGAGAGGTGCGTGAAGCGCGACCCGTTGCTCTCATCACAGTGTGTTTCGGCGCACGTGCCGGCGACAAAAAGTTTCCAGCGTCACGTACGCAAAGCGCCACTTCGTCAGAATAGTCTTCGATGGCCTGAGGTGGGTGTAGCCTCTCAAGTTGGTTGTTGTTCACGATTGTGGCCGAAGCAGCCAAGCTGATGTCATATCCACAAACACAATTTCCATAGTCAGTAACCAGATACTCACACTCTAACAAATATCGAGAGGTAGTCTCTACAGTTTGTGATAGCATATACCGGAAGAGGCGTCAGCCTTGAAGTGCGGGAAAGCTAACTTGGTCTTCGGGTGATCCAGGGTTTTTCGTCGTTATAGCGACAGCTGCCGAGCGGCAGAGCCAGAAGAGCGGCAGGCGTGGATATTGATGCACGTTCGAGGAAAAGGGCCATGCATCATGGCTCCTGTCGTGAGACTTGTGCTAGGTGCGTTCACACGGAGTACATGTACGTATAAGCGTGCTCGCTTCATGTTCAGCGTCACTGCATGCACTCGACACTACATGTCATGTCTGTCCAATCAAGCATCGTCGCAAGACCATCGTTTTCATCAGCTCCACAGGTCAGTTCAGGAGTGCTTCCTCGCTCTCAACTTGGGGAAAAAATCCTGTCCGGGCAGAAGTATGCCCTTGCCGGCTATTGAGAGATCCCGTGGGTAGCTTCTCGACGGGGCTTCATTGCGGTCGACACTCTTGTCACGGCGTGGCCGACGCCCTTCAAGGTATGAAGGCGCTTGGTATGTCGTTCATCGTGGTCGCATGGCACCAGCCAATACTTGCCGCCTGATATGAACGGTGAGACCGAACGATCATGGAACGTTGTGTTTGGAACGAATAGATGGAGGGGGGGCTGAGGCACAAAGCTGTGGCAAGTGCGAAGCCGAGGCGATTCCGGTGGCGAATGGTAGGCCTAGTTACTCTGTAGTGCTCGTTAGCTTTGGCACAAGCACCAGGGATTTTGCGTCGATTTAACGCGCGGCGAAAACGAAGAGCTGGACGCCTGCTGAGCCAAGCTCGCCCGGGACCAGAAGACCCGATGCGACGGTCAATGTGGCGACACGAGACAACTGTCGTGCACGGTCGATGTGGCCTGAGCTTGGGCCTGTACGGTCGGTCGGTCGGTCGCCGCAGCTGCGCTGGTGGTGTCTCGGTCGGGAACTTTCTGGACGACCAGTCACAGTCCAGGCATTGTTGCTTGGCTCATCGACGCCGAGAGATAAGAACTGTCGTGCTGTGAGCACGTCGGGACATGTTTGCATGTACGAGTAGCATCGCGAATCCCCCCCGCTGGCCGCACGAGCCGACCAGTTGCTCGCTTGCTGAACCGGGACGACGACGTGCTCAAATAACGGCGTAGAGTCGGTGAAGCGTGAATAACAGGCGCAGAAGCAGTCACACGTTCATGCATCTTTATCAGCGTGTCTGCAAGGTAACGATGCCATGCCATACCACTACAGATACAGGTACAGATTGCTGTAGCCCCCCCGTAACGTACAATAATACTCCGAACAGAGCCGTGATATACCCTCCCCGTTCCAGCGTTTGGCGATGGCACGTTGGCACGGTGGCATGCAACACACCGATTCCCAGCCCGGACTTGCAAGCATGTAATTACATAGATACGGAGCATGGAACAGCAAGATGTGCAAGTGTAGCAGCCAGCAGACGACACCACGAGGCCACCTGGGTCGATGTGCATCCCTCCCTCCCTCCGCAGCATCATGTTACCCATGTCTCCCGAACATCCTCCATCTCGCGCGGCTGAATTGTGGAGATGTTCCGAGCCGTAATCCGGGGTGACGCTCCTTCGAGGCACCTCGTCCAGCCCCAAGTGCTGACAAGGTACTGAAGGACGAGCGAAATTGCACCGAGTGCCGCACGCTCATCATGGTGGAAACCCCGTCACGTGTCTTTTCGTCTCGACGATCCAGAAGCCAACTCGCTTCCGCATCGGTCCTCTTGCGGGAAGACTTGGAGTCGCCTTTCGGCCCGCAAGACGGCCGTTCTGCTGCAAGTATGCGTTCAATATGCAGGCGAGGTGAGAGCGGTCATTCGGTGCCGTTCTCGAAATGAACCTCTTCGGCCGCCCGCATCGTTCTGCGACGACCTCGCGATGCTATTCGGGGCTACTACACACCCCCAGCGTGCCGTCTTGGACTCGACGGGTGGTGGTTACGCCGGATGGTCCGTATATCGCACGGGCATATCCCTACTTGCTTGTATGTTCTCATGGTGCACTCGTGTCACATACGGACCTTGACAACCGAAGACTACCATCTTGGGAGAAAGCATTAACTACATGAGGCGAAACAGGGGGCCCAACACCGAGGTACATGGATGGTGACGGGAATGCTTGTTGTGTTGGACACATATTACAAGTGCAAGTATGCTCTGTGTGTAGTCACGGATGACTAGTCAGGGACCAAGTTGGGACAGTTGGGGTTTCGTGTCGCCAGGAACGTGAAAGGTCCATCCGGGCGTTGCTCCTTGTCTGCGGCGTAGTAAGTGAGAAAGGCATGGTCCTCAGTCATCTAACAAGACGATCCATCCATCCCCCCCCCAGCATCCTTGACGATGGATCGTGTTAGGAAGATCACGTGTCTCGCGTTTCACTCGTAGCCCTAAAAAAAGGACAACAAGAAGAAACAAAATCGATGGCGCAAGAAACAGATGTGAAGCCTGCTGTCAAACGACAGCCATACAGCAAGTCATTATTAGGTCGAACCCGTAGCAGATACCATGACCTGACCATGTCGGAGCGGCGGCAGTCCTTCCCCGTGCGGTCCCGATGCAAGCATCTCGCGCTTATTCAGACCTCCAACGCCATGAGGCAGTCTCCGCCCCCGTCAACGACAGGCGCTCCGTCAGCAGCTGGGTCGCTGAGCACGCATTGACCTATTCGAGGCTTCCGCCACGCACGTCCGTGTTTCTGATTCTGATGAGGATGGAGATTTCATCAAGCCCGGGAAACCATAGCTGCACAACTATGCACGTACCCTGTGTATAATTGATATGCTCGCTCGGGTGTGACCATGACCCAACCCAGACAGACGCGCCGCGTCCACGACTGGCACTGGGCAGGTAGGGCTCCGTGGTCGTACCGTACTTGTAGTACTTGCAATTCCAACTTGTCCCACGTTTCAGCCTGTGACAGACCGCAAATAGAGGTCGGAATTCGTAAAACGGTACTTTTATGCGCACTCATCACTCTCGGCGTGTTGGTAATTACCCGCGCAGGTAAGATTGGGATTAGTAGGAACTGTGCACTTGATGAACATTGGTACACACATACAGGTATTACTTGCTAGTAATTCCGTAGTATGGACTATTGACTTGCTGGACCGTCTCGAGGCAAACTTACCTGACTTGAATCCGCTTTGGCCCCCGAGGGCAGAGGCACAGGGAGGGAAAAAAAATGTCGAGCCAAAGATGCTCGCTCACGCGCACCATCGTCAGCAGCCCTGTAGCCGACACCCGGATTTCTCCAACGAACAGAATGGCAAAGTCGATAGGTGTGGTGAGAGGGACGACGCGGCAACATCCTTCACGGCCTGGCGGCTAGTCGCCGCTAGCTCGGTCAATTAAAGCACGGCCTTGCAACCCTTGCCCATCACAGCACATTGGCCAGGTGGCGAGTACGACCGAAATTGGTCCTCCTGATGGGGGTGGTGGTGGTCCAGACTCCATGCGTCTCCAATTTCTCACTCTCTCGTTTTTTTCTGCTACAAGTACAGGTATTCATCCTCGTACATACATGCTTGCAACAATGCCTGTAAACGATCACTCCCGATCCTCGGTGAACGCCTTTCACTCACGGTCTGACGCGTTCGCGACTGGGCCGGGGTGGGTTCCCCGTCATTGATGTCTCGAACCGGAAGATGGGGAATGGCAGCCCTGGACCCGGAGGCTCGTGCCCGAGAGACAAGTGTAGGCAAGGAAAGCCTCGCCCGCGAGACGCCTACGGATGTACCGCGAGACCGACTAACATGGACAAGTACATACATACATACTCCGTACATACATACATAATGTACATAGCCGCCTGTGGGGCCCCGCTGGGCAGGTGAACAACAGCGTACCTGTATGCGTAATACCGTGAGTCCAGATATGTGAGTGAATGTATATATTTGGAATCGGGACGCAATAGTGGTCGTGTGCTATGAGGGCCAGACACGTTTCCTACGGTCCATGAATCGTCAGCTCGACTCAAGTGGCCCCCTCCCACGTTTTTTGGTCCATGTGACAAGACAAAAGTCGATGTTGGTTGAATTGAAGGATGGGCATCTCTTAGTGTTCGCTCACGCCGCCTCGTTTGGCCACCAGACTCTGTGGCCCCACTAAATACAGTTGGCTGCTCGCTGGGAAGGGCTCCTCCAGGCGCAAGACTTCTGACCGTGGCGGGATTTGGTCGTGTGCGCAACACACGCCGCCATGGTGGCGCTGACTTGGGTGGGAACTTTGATGACATTCGGAAGCCAAGTGGAAAGGCAGGCAGCATGTATTATATATGCACGTACGTATGGATAAAGGTCCTTGTAATTTACAATCCTCTACGCACGGGCTTTGTTTCCCATGCAGATATGCATCTGACAATAAGAAAAAAAGCCATCTCGACGCCTCCCAAGGGGGTAGGACAGCGGCGAGGCCTCCCCCGGTATTGAAAGAACAATTCCCCCCCCCCATCTCGGACCCAATGGCCGAGCAACCAATGGCGTTGGTGTCTTACACATGAGCCGCTGTGGCCCCCTTCAAGCCACGCTGCGAATAGCCCTCTGTGTACAGTACGATTCTTTTTTCTTTTATTTTGCGGCGGTCCCCATTGGGGGAAATGGAATCGATGGGAGGGTGCAAAATGGATTCCTCGTGTTGGACGACGACGGCGAAACTTTGTCATGGTTTCGGCGCGCATCTGCGTTCAAATCTGGCGAGCGGCATCGCGCATCCTTCCTTCCAGTGGGCTGCTGTTGCGCTGCTGCCGCTGCCGCTGCTGCCCGTCTCCCGGCCCTACTCGGCGCTTCTTGCACCCAGCGGACGTGGAGCCCCCTTTTTTTTCCTCCCCCCATCTCATCTGCTTTTTTGCCCATAATGCTCCGTAACCCCATACCAAGTATTACCTACCATCGACGTCGGCCTTACTTCGCCGCCCAGGCTTGTCTGGGCCCCGCAAGCCCTTTCTCCCCTCCGCGCACCCAACACGCCCCCCCGTGGGCGGGTTCCCCGGACGATTGTCTCGACTGGCTCCAACGCGCTGTGGAATCAATTTACCAATTACTTGTACTAGATTCTTTTTCCCCACGGACGGGGCGCTCATTCGCTCATACCATGTTTCCTCTGCGGAGCAACTGGCACGCGTCTCGTCCCCTTTTGTCTGACTTACTAGCCGTAACAATGACAATAAACAGCCCGCATACAATGCTACGCCGTGCATGCTGCTGCTGCTGCTGCTGTAAGTAATGTGGCCCTTCTACGGCATGGAGCCCGTGTGGCTTGCAGAAGCTCCGCCTCTTGGCCGTAGGGATGCATCGTCCGGCCCTGACCCTTGCTTTCCTCGTGTGTGCCTGTCTCAGCGAGATGCAAGCAGTAAATTTTCCTCTTGGGGTGCTTCCCATCGTGCCATCCTATCGGTGGTGCTAACCGTTTTGGCGTGGGCTTGGAACGTTCAAGTTAGCACGTAGCAATGCGACGCCTCCAACACATCGGAGCCCGGACCCCCCCCCCCCCCTTTCCCCCTGTTATGTGAGCTTGTCTCGCTCCCCATCCGCCCGGCCTAACTCTGCTGCGCGTAACGAGTAGAAAGATTAAAAAGATGGCCTCCTCCCGCGCTACCTGACCGTTCGGTCCTGTCTTACTTCCCTGTGTTGTCGTCCATTTTCTTCCCTTGTCTCACGGGGCCTGCTTTTCTCTTCGGCACTGTAACCGTATTGTTGCTCTGTCTCGACTCTCCCGCGAGAGACTTGGACTAGCAAGATCTGCCACCCGAGACAGCACGAGTTTTTTTTCCTTTCCTACTCTCCTTCTACTCTCCCGACAGGAAATCCAGAGAAGCCGTCGTCATGTCTGTCGTCGAAAAGTCCGGCGAGGACCGCAAGGCCTCCGTCACCCTCCGCGCCGCCCAGGATATCGAGCACACCGAGGCGCCCGTCACCTGGAAGGCCTATCTGCTCTGCGCCTTCGCCTCCTTCGGCGGCATCTTCTTCGGTTACGATTCCGGTTACATCAATGGCGTTACGGGTTCCAAGATCTTCATCGAGGCCGTCGAGGGCGTCGGCATTGAAAAGATCTCCGAGTCCCACTCCTCGCTCATTGTCTCCATCCTGTCCTGCGGAACCTTCTTCGGTGCTCTGATTGCCGGCGACGTCGCCGACTGGATCGGCCGCAAGTGGACCGTCATCATTGGCTGCTTCATCTACATGGTCGGTGTTATCATCCAGATGATCACCAGCCCCGACTCGGCCTTGGGCCCCATCGTCGCCGGACGTGTTATCGCTGGTCTGGGTGTCGGTTTCGAGTCTGCCATCGTTATTCTATACATGTCGGAGATTGTACGTAGTTCCCGGTTGCGTGGCCCCATCTTCACACGTCTTCTCGGTTCGCGAGGCTAATCTACTCGAATCATAGTGTCCGCGCAAAGTTCGTGGTGCTCTTGTCGCTGGCTACCAGTTCTGCATCACGATTGGCATCATGCTGGCCTCTATCGTTGTCTACGCCTGCCAGGACCTGAAGACCACCGCCGTCTACCGTGTCCCCATTGCCATCCAGTTCCCCTGGGCTCTGATTCTCGGTGGTGGTCTGCTCTTCCTCCCCGACTCCCCTCGCTACTTCGTCAAGAAGGGCCAGCTGCAGCGCGCCATCAGCGCCCTCGCTCGTGTTCGTGGCCAGCCCGAGAGCTCCGATTATGTGCAGAGCGAGATTGCCGAGATCGTCGCCAACGAAGAATATGAGCGTGCCTTGATCCCCTCGACCACCTGGTTCGGCAGCTGGGCCAACTGCTTCAAGGGCAGCCTGTGGGTGTCCAAGTCCAACTTGCGACGAACCATCCTCGGTACCTCGCTTCAGATGATGCAGCAGTGGTGAGTGAAAGACGCTACATGTACGTTGCGAAGCGCATGAACTGACTGAGACTCTTCAGGACTGGTGTCAACTTCATCTTCTACTACTCCACTCCTTTCCTCCAGTCCACCGGTGCCATCAGCAACTCGTTCCTTATTTCCATGATTTTCACCCTCGTCAACGTTCTCTCGACTCCCTTGTCCTTCTGGACCGTGGAGCGCTTCGGTCGCCGAACCATCCTCATCGTCGGTGCCGCCGGCATGTTGATTTGCCAGTTCATCGTCGCCATCGTGGGCGTGACTGTCGGCTTCAACCATACGCACCCCGACCCCAGCGACCCCAAGAAGAGCATCGCCGATAACATCGGCGCCGTCAACGCCCAGGTCGCGTTCATTGCCATCTTCATCTTCTGGTTCGCTTCCACCTGGGGCCCTGGTGCCTGGATCGTCATCGGCGAGATCTTCCCCCTGCCCATCCGCTCTCGTGGTGTTGCCCTCTCGACCGCCTCCAACTGGCTCTGGAACACCATCATCGCCGTCATCACCCCCTACATGGTGGGCGAGAACCGTGGCAACCTCAAGTCGTCCGTCTTCTTCGTCTGGGGTGGACTTTGCACGTGCGCCTTTGTGTACGCCTACTTCCTAGTCCCCGAGACCAAGGGGCTGTCTTTGGAGCAGGTCGACAAGATGATGGAGGAGACAACTCCTCGCCAGTCCAGCAAGTGGAGGCCAACGACGACCTTTGCCAGCACCGTCGGCAACGGTGGCGAGTTCCTCGACAAGTCGATTGTGGCGGATGTCGAGCGTCGCGGCTCTGCTATCTAAGTTCGTTTTTGACCGTGGGCGCAGCGTTTTGGAGTTGAATCGTTTATTGATGTAGGGAGCATACCCAAGAGACAGGAGCATGATCTTCACGTCGAGTTGGTGACGCATTGTCCATGGATGTAGACTTGACGGACAAATGCAAGACGTCGATGAATTTGTATGTACGACTTACACTTCGCGCGCCCCGTTCATTCAAGGGGCGTCTAATCTGTTACCTTTTGTATAGCTGCTGTCCTCGTGATGAGACGTACATTGAATGCCTTATGCTGCGTTAAACTCCCTCCAGCCATCCCTCGAGGTATGCCTCGTCCATGCGTGTGTATTCAGTCTGCGAATCTTGCGCCAGTATCTAGCGACTAGTACGGAGTAAGTAATACTAGGTAGTACTTTGGCGAGACGGTGACATGTGATCGCACGCGTAGTTGGGGTTGGTATGGGGCATTCGTCGAGGATAGTAATACACATTTTCGAGATGCGACATGACCTCCAGGTTTCGATATGGTGACATCAATGCACATGCTTACATGCGGGCAACTTGGGCCCGTCCTGGCATGACTCTCCTTCACGTCTCTACAAGTAAATGAAGGCGTCATGGGAATCCGAAAACAACCCGGCACCCCGTCGTGGTTAGACCAGCTTCATGTACCATTGTCACGGCAATGCCACGTAAATGGTACCTGGCCTTGCTGGTCCCTCAAGTTAATAAGTTTTTTTTCCCCAACGCCGCCGTATCCCGCCCGTCAGGCTGCTTATATATATCGTCACCCATCCCTCCCTTCGCCCTCAGACTGAGCCAGCAACTTTGGCTGCGAATCTTGGAAAACGTCCAGCCAGCTGCTCCCTCGCGAAGCATGTCTCGGATTCTGTGATAACCAATTTCCTGGCTGGACAGTATGTACGGCGTTCTAAGCTGAAGCATTTGGTAGTCAAGGCCCAACTCTTGCATGGGCCTAATAGGACATCATGGCTCTGCGAAAGCCGTTGTCGCAAGTTCTACCTCCCCTGATCCTGGGGACGGCCACCTTCAATATTCAGTACCATCCTGATCCGACTCTCATGCCCTACGCCGATATTGTGCGACGAGCCCTGGAGCACGACGTGGCCGCCTTCGACACCTCGCCCTACTATGGCCCCTCCGAGGTCCTGCTCGGCGATGCGCTGAGGACGTTGACGCCCCCGCCAGAGCGCGAAGGGTACTTTCTCATCACCAAAGCCGGCCGTATCGCGAGTGACGAGTTTGACTACTCGCCCGCGTGGATTCGTTACAGCGTTTGTCGTAGTCTGGAGCGCCTGGGCACGACATACCTGGATCTCGTGTACGCTCACGACGTCGAGTTCGTGTCGCCTGCCGAGGTGCTCGACGCTGTCAAGGAGTTGCGACGACTGCGAGATCAGGGCCTCCTTCGCTACGTCGGCATCAGCGGGTATCCTGTCGAGGTGCTCTCGTCGCTGGCCGAGTTGATCCTGAAGGAGACGGGGGAGCCGCTCGACGCCGTCATGTCCTATGGACATTTTTCTATTCAGAACAGCAAACTCGGCAACGACCAGCTGCTGGACCGGTTTCGAAACGCCGGCGTCGAGTGCGTTCTCAATGCCAGCATGCTCGGTATGGGCCTTTTGACCACCAGAGGCGTTGATAATGGACCGATGGCGGTGTGGCACCCAGCGCCGCCGGCTCTTCGTCAAGCCTGCCACAACCTTTCCACCATTGCCATGCGGTCGGGAGAGCACCTGGAGGAGGTCGCCATCCGCTGGGCGCTCGAAAGCTGGGCTCGAGTC
Organism: Torrubiellomyces zombiae; assembly: GCA_018831705.1. Taxonomy (NCBI): domain Eukaryota; kingdom Fungi; phylum Ascomycota; class Sordariomycetes; order Hypocreales; family Ophiocordycipitaceae; genus Torrubiellomyces; species Torrubiellomyces zombiae. The sequence goes on along the minus strand of JADHZA010000018.1, from coordinate 99,050 downwards.
GGCGCAACACTTGGTACTGCCGTCGCCTTCCTTTCCAGGCATATGTCAGACGTCAACCAGAACGGCCCCGCACCCCGCGTCGGCGTCAGCGTCATGGGCGTGTCCACGGTGGAAGAGCTGGAAGAGACGTGGGCACTTTGGAAGAGCGTTCTCGGGACGGATGCGGATGGGGCGAGGAGGAAATCTCAGATCGCGCAGATTGTGAGGGACAGGATGTGGCCTAGTCTGGGATCATGGAAGGACTATGCGTGGGAGAGTGGCGGAGAGAAGTTTGTGAATATGAGGACGACCAAGGGTGTGGTCCCGATCGACGCCGTGGCGGAGCGTTGGGGCTTGATACCAACCAAGATGTCGGAGAATGCAAAGATTTAAGGGACGACTATGGCTGCGAGAACGAGGGTCGTTTCTGAGGCACATTGGTCCGGAGAGCTAGGACCTGCCAAGGGAACTTTGCTTGTCCTGTTTGCGCAGTCGACCATTGACTAAAAGCAATATTACTCAACCACTGTTGTACCTTGATCCAAGTCGGAACTCGATAGTGGGACACATCGCATGTTCATCAGTTACGATGGTTCTCCGGTTCTCACAAGATGAACGAGCTGTCTCGATGAGGATCATGAAAAGGGTATCTTGTAGACTGAGGCTCAGAATTGGCCTTGCTGGCATGGACGTGGCACAAAGTCTGCTCCTCCATGCAAGTCGTGAAACGCTCATATCTATCGCTCCAGAAAGGGTACTCCAAGCATACACATCAAGATAAGACTTTCTTCTGAATTAAATACAAAAAAAGAATTTACAAACTCGAAGAATCAAGACGGTCAGGCATATGTCCTCGGCCATATCGTCGCGAGTCTCTGTCGATATGCTCCACGACGGGTGAACGTGACGGTAATACCGGAGCCCGAGAGGAGTTTAGGCGTGGCTGTGACGATGAGCCATGTGGTCGCGAGCATGGTGACGAACCTTCTCCTTGACCTCGTCCTCGTCGGGCTTGACCGGAGCGTTGCCGAAGGCCCACCCGCTGAATGGGTTGTCGCCAGGAAGCTTGTCGAAAGTGCCCTTGACATTTTCGGGGTGAGGGTTGGGGATGGAGCAGGACTCGGTGTTGGGGGTGATGCCTTCGCACTTGTCCATACCGACGGTGCCCTTGTTGCAGGTGTCGATGACGTGTTTGAGCACCTTTTGGTCCCAGCCAGACATGAAGTCGACGTGCCAGCTGTAGCCGGTGAAATCACCGTTAGACAGGACGAAGGGAGGGCAGGTCTCAGGCTTGTTCTTCTCGCACTTTTGACCCGGGGTCCAGCGTCCGGCGAACTTCTGGGTGTCCCAGTAGGTCTCGAAGAAGAGCTTGGGGATGTGGATCGAGCCCTTGGGGCAGTCAAGGTTGCCGTTGCCGGTATCAGTGGGGAAGACGGTGTTGTTCTTGTAGTTCTTCAAGCCTCGCTCGGGGAAGTAGCAGGACGGGAAGTGGACATCAGCGCGCAGGGGGGAGTACAGCTGATCGCAGTTCTCTCTCGGGAATCCGAAGCCTTCGCCCTTGTTGATAGGGTCACCAGCGCCGCCCATGGAGCCGTCGGTCGGCCAGCTGGGAGGGTTGAAGTTCTTGCGCGGGCAAGTCCACTTGGCGGGAGTGACAGGCCCCTTGGAGGGATCGAAGTTGCTGACACCCTTCTGCTTCATGTGGGGAAGTTCGCGGAGGTCTTGGTCTCCGCTGATCATGGAGAGACCAATGGGCATGGGCTGGATTTCATCGTTGGTCTGCTGGAAGCTTCGAGTTGTTTAGTCAAGGCCATCAGTTGCGACTGGGGGCATAGTAGTCTTACAAGTAGTAGGCCCTGTTGTACATCAAGGGGACACTTTCCAACTTCTTCGTCTTGGGGTCGAGGAAAAACATGGATGGGAACCAGTAGTTGCTGTTGTCGCCCTTCACGTTGGCGTTGGTGCACTTGGACTTCATCAGGTCCTCGCCGGTGGAGTTGCTGCTGAAGCCGCTGCCGCCCACGACGTGGTGGATATGGGGGCTCATCCTGCCGGGCGTCTTGATGGGATCCAGTCTTGTCTGGACAATCTCCTGGGTAGAGTCCTTGGTGTACTTGTTGTTCATGTTGAAACCCACGACGGCAAACGTTGACTGCTTGTGGGCAGCGGCTGCCACACCGGCCAGCGTGAGGGCCGACGATACTGCTTGAAACTTCATGGCTGCAGATGACTTTGTATGTTCACGATGAAAACGTTTTGTAGATTCGTTCCGGATCGATTCTTAGCAGAAAACAGCTTTTAATAAAACACGACGGGCGGAATGATCGTGAAGGGACGAGAGAACACCAGCACTCGTATCTTTGAATGAATGGAAGCTCAAAAGAATGAACGAAACGGTAGCAAGACCGTGTGTGAGCGAGTGAAGATACTGGATGCAGACGGCGAGAAACAAAGGGAGAAACGGCACGGGGGGATGCATGGAGATATAGCCACAGAAGAAAACAAACGAGCATGGCATGGATCTTCAGGGCCAATGTCGGGTGGAAGGGGATCCTGCTGAGATTGGTTCAGGGGAAGCATCCCTCCCCCCCTGCAGGCCACTCGCCCTCATTTGCTCCAACGAGGTCGACAGCCCTCCCCCTCTGCAGACATGGGCTGCAGGGGCAGAAGCGAGACGCTCGAGGTGACGGGCCAATGCTCGCTGAGAGCGAGAGGGTCACGGCGGCGGCCCAAAGCAGCAGCAGCAGAGAGATACGGGTGGTTGCAGGGGTCCCCTTCCTCTTTCTGGGCAAACCCCCTATGCAGCAATGAGGGGCCGGCGTGGTTTAATAAGCGCCGGGGCGGAAAGGCCGTCCTCTGGGGTCCCTTGTCCGTCTTGTCCATACTAGCACAGCTTGATCTTCAACGCCAATAGGTCAACTCCTTCGAACGGGTGGACTCCTACTACAGGTACTTCTTTCAACCTCTCGTTCTTGTACAATCTGTAGGTCCAAGTTTGGTATTTACCTGTAATTACAGGTTACAAGTAGATGACTGGCGGCAAACTGTACACGTAGCATTGCTAGATGGGAGCCGCTTTCGGGCGCAAGACGACACGATAGGAGACGATGAATTCAAGAAAGTAATCGTGTTCATATCTCTTGTCAAATCAAACCTTTTGAGCCCCCATCCCATCGTCGGCAAGCCGCCGACACATTCCTAGAAATGGGGTCTCGCGGATTCAGTGGCAGCTAGGTCCTCTATCGTGGCATAATTGATTACTTGTACCCGTCCAGACATGCAGCTTTCGGGCCCAACGTCTTGGACGATCCCTACCGTTTCGCGGACTTCTGACTCGAGGCCAACCTCTCCTCTTCGCTACCAGTATGTATGTATATGCATAGCGTCCAAGACTTGCCGCTCTTACAACTACATATGACGCGGTATGTTTGCCGAATTCCGCAACGGAGCCACCCAGCCCTTTGAATATTGTTGCGTGGATGACGACAAAGTGCTTTTGTACATACACACGCCGTGCTCCTAGTTGTGGAACTGTAGGCGCCGAGGTGGGCGGGATATTTGGATCGACGCTGGGCGGGCTCAGCTCCCAACCACAGCTTGCCGCTGTGCCGATACCAGTTTTTTGGCCGACATTTCCAGGACGACCGACGCACGTGTGGCTCGTGCGCCAAAGCTCTTGCGGGCCTGAGTCCTTACCGTGCAACTACAAGTGAATCCCTCCATCGCATCGTATAAGTTTGGCGGATATACAAGTACTCGCTTGTACTTGCACATAATGACAGGCCTAAAGAAAAGGTTTAGCGCTTCCCTCACCCCAGCCAAATTGTGATGAATAGCGGGAAAATACTTAGGCAAGGCACCAGGCACCAGAAAACGTGTACCTGCATTATGCATACATGCTTCAGTGCGGTGTGTGCCTCGTGGGGCTAACTCTACGCCAGTCCATGCTGTCAAGAAGCGCTGGTCCGTCTGTCCAGAGTTCCGTGCGCGAAGCTTACCGTCAACAAGGAGACGGACATTCGTTCATAGCCACCGTTCCTTAATTGACAGCCAGCCAGCTACTTGTAATCCAGTTTTGAAGGCGTGCGAAATAAAAGCATAGTATGTATTACACAAGTCGAAGCTGGAAATTCCACCGCTGTGTGATTACTTGTTTTTACAGCAGCATTTTACGCTGCCACTGAATCAGGAGAGGAGAGGACAATGACATCCTTTTGTCCCCCACGACAAACCCTAGACCTGAAACGCACTACTGCAGGCCAACCTCCCTCTGCTGTGATACATACGTGGTGCTGATGGTGCACAATGCACACACTTGTACGGAGTAGTTAACACTTCAATGTAAGCCCAGTGATAGCATGCCAGCTGGACAGAGTCAATGCGCGTGCAATCAACAAGCGTCTGGAAAGCTGCGTGCATAAATTTACTCGCTTCCGGCTGCAAGCCGAAGCTCCCCTCATTCAATCATCGCTCGACCTAGCTTGCATCCGAACCTTTCACGCACGTCCACTCTCGCCCTATGGAGCCGCCATCTTCCATTGATCGGTTGCGAGACGCTTACTGCTACATAGTACAATTCTGCATATCCTCGTGCGTACCGCGTTGGCTCCGTCGTCGTTGCTCTCCCTCTCCGGAGGCCTCGTAATAAATTGCAAGGAAGCCCGCGATAGGGGTTAACACGAGCTACCTCGGTAAACGCCTCCTTCAAGTAAAGCATGGAGCAAATATGGCCGTCAGTGTATTACTCGTGAGATACGTATGTACAAGTCGTAGCGCGGGCAAGTCGCAAGGCTTCATACAAGCATTATCCCAGTCAGCGCAGGCGAAACAGCCACATCGGGCTCTTGGCACGCCTTCGACGAGGCTCTGGTGCCCTTTGTGCTGGGGTCAAACCCCTAGGAAGGCTTGGGCGTACCTATTTAAATACAAGTACGGTATGTTCTCCGTATATTTGTACTGTATGTACTCGCAATTGTCCGCCTGTTCACCTTGTATCCCTGCCCGACCGCACCGCCACTAAACATCTCGACCCTGCGACAATGACGTCGGGAGCCTGGCTGAAAAGTCCAAAGTGCCTTTCGAGCTGCCAGACCGGGGACCTGGCATGGCGCCCGTGCGCCCCAGGGCTGCCACCGAACGTGATTGCTCTCGCCATGCCCGTGACATTTGGCAGGCTGCAGCCCCGAACGACAATTCAATTACCGAGAAATCTCTTGGCCAGTTTTGCCCCAATACGACGTACTATCATTAGTCGAGAAGGTGTATCGCTGTTTCAAGTACCAATGCTGAGGGATATAGGACTGCAGCTATTTGGATACAGTGGCGCTTATACATATACAAGAGTGTCGCCGACTTGCCATGATCTCGTTTAGTCTAAACCTTCCGCTGTCAAGTTGAATGATGCGCTTCCTTCAGGAACGACTATCAATCCTCTCGCCCCATCGGGACGTTAATCCTCCGTAGTCGTTTCGAATGTTCGACCGGCCTCCTCGTATGTCTAGCCGATGAGCATATCCGCAACTTGACGACCTCGTAGCCGCGTCCTTTTTGTTTCCCTTGCCGCTCGCTACATACATGTACCGCTGAATGACGAGATACCCACACACATGAGGCAAACATGTGCATCCGTCGCTGGCAGCCAATCGGCTAGTTGTGCACACGAAACGCCTGCCATGTCATTGCGCAGGCGCCGACACTTTGCGGTTTCACATCCAAAATGCGGAGTAGAATCCCGCGTAAGATCCTCGAACCATTCATGGTGAATCCTTTTCTTTATCCAAAAGGCCTTCCATTCGACCGGGTCAACCAAGACGGCGAGAACAGAAACTCTCGAGCACCTATCTCGTTTACCATTCACACACACATACGTGCAGACTGGCAGGCTGTCCTCGTACTTCCGGCGAACCGTGATTGCGTATACAATTCGCTGCTGATTTGGACGGTTACTGTGGAAGAATCGAGAAACAATAGATAGCACTTGTAGACCGAAATTTACTTCTCAATGTGCATCCAGACAGCTCGTCTCAACCTTGCCGCCGGAAGCGTCAAAGCCCTGCACGACACGGCATATCACACGTGAAGCATCCTGGCTCTTGAGTCGTCCAAAGGCAGGATCAAGATGAGATGACTGGAACTTACTCCGTACAGATGGAAGACTTGACGAACGTGACAGGCACGCACGCACCTTATCGAGGTCTAATCGCATGATCGTAAGGTGATATTATCATGTCTCATCGTCGAGTTTCCGTGTGGTTGGACGCTGCACTTGACGGCAATTCCGGCAAAGCATGCAAATGAGGCCCAAGTGAGCCCAGCGAATCAGGGCGAACACACAAGTATGGTCCCTCGAGAGCGCGTCCAATTTCCATTTGCATACGCCGGCTCCACTCCTAGTCAGGGGCAAAAGACATCCCTGCCCCTGTTGATAATGTATGCAGGTACAATCATATGTACGTCGCTCAATCTGGTCCAGAACTACTACCTTATTAACAGTACGACCATATTACTTTCCAGTAGTAGCATAGTACCATAGGTACGAGCGCATGGACGAAGAATTTCTACTCGTAATAGTAGATTGACGGGACTCGTTTGCAAGCGCCTCTCGTAATTTCCTAGCTTCAGCGTATTTATGTACGCCCAAGGGCTACATATATTCAAGTACGAGACGCCGTACGAGGCATCACGATTATTTCTATTGTCGAAAATGTGGTGGACCAATGAACTAAAGATGTTCCTCATACCGTACCGTTCTTACACAAAATGGCTCTATGCTGTAGTATTACTCCGTACGTGCACGATGCAAGCCTGCACGCAGGTGGTCTCGGATAAACCCGCAAGACGGTTAGAAGCAGCTACCCACATGCGGTCTATATAGATATCCGCAGCCCGTGCTCGATGCCAAGTTCTCTCTCGTGAAACCTCGTCTATGCATGTGCATGTGTGTTGCTGACCATGAGACGTGCAGAGGGCGAACCAAATTTTCATTCCCCTTGTGTCGTCTCATAGTCGTCGATGTGTGCGAGCCGAAGCGACAGGAGCGTACCACAATATCCCTTGCCTTGGGGTTTACGGCCACTGCCAATGCTCAACTCACAACATTGGGGGCGACGACGAATCGCCAACCCAGAATTCGAATCATTGGTTGGCTTGTATATTCTTCCAGGCGCTTAGCTACCGCTTCCACCTCGGTGATGCGTGTTCTCGAAGACGCGTTGGCTGGCAATTTCTACCTCCATCCTCTTTACTTCATGTTGGCGGCTCCAAAGGGCGCAAGCAATGGACTCGGGCTTGTCGCTAATATTTCAGTTCCACTTCATCACTTGCAGATACTTTAGTATAATTTTGTGCCAAGTGTGTTAATGTTACTTGCTTCCACTGGTTCGACACTGTTCCATGTTCTCAAGAATGGCGACCCTTTCCTGTGCCTGTAAACCCATCCATTAAATGCGATCTAACCGTCGAGCTACAGAGCGTATGGATGTTGGTTCGAGGACTTATAACTAATGCAGATGTGTAAAGATGTGTAAAGATGTGTGTACAAGCTGCAACCTTCCCCAAAACATTGTCGAGGACATAATCGTGGCTGAAAATAAAAGCCTTGGAGGCATTGCATGTGGTCAAAGTTGCTTTCACCTACGCGAATCGTTGGCCGAACCCGCAACCTTGCTCAAGACAGCTAATCATCCAGTATTGTTCGCTCTATTATACGGGGGCATGGAATTTTATCTGCTCATGCTTCAATTGCTCCGTGTAACACGATTCTCTCACCAGTCATCAAAATTCGATATTGATTGCTGGTAGGTTCGGTCCCGGGTAGCCCAGATAAATTCATTGCGATAGTGCTTACATAAGTAACAATGCTCGTAACGTATCCTGTGTCTTCTGTAAGCGCCTACAACCCAAATCGTTGAATTTCAGATGGTCGTCATCACAGTATCTGCCCGGGCTTGAGTGCCCCCTCCTGCACGGTCAGATACTTCTACTCCATGAGGAACAAGTTTTATTCTACCTTGGGTTGGCACGCCCGCGGACTCGCGTTTTCATGGCAGGTGGACGCAAGGCCAAGGTAGCGACCTCTGCCCGCCCCGACAAAACCTTGGTCATCGACAATGGAGGCTATACCCTAAAGGCAGGGCTCGTCGAGAGAGGGCACATCGACAACCCTCGTATCATTCCAAATTGCGTTGCTCGCGACCGCTCGCGAAAAGTGTTCGTTGGGTCCGACCTCAACAAATGCGTCGACTTTGGCGAAGTCCAGTTTCGACGACCTGTCGAGAAGGGCTTCATCGTGAATTGGGAGGTGCAGAAGGATATCTGGGACCGGGAATTCTTCGACGACGATGCTGCGCGCAAGGTCGATCCTACCGAGACGCGGCTGATCCTTTCAGAAGCTCCCAACGCGATACCTGCGCTGCAAACGAATTGCGATCAGGTGGTGTTTGAGGAGTATGGGTTTTCGAGCTACTACAGAGGTCTCGGTAAGCTCGCCAACCGAGAAGAGATGGTGAGATAGATTATTGACGATCTCAAAGGACCGTTATTCAACGCCTACCACGATGTGCAGAGCTTCTTCCACACGCCGTTGGACATGCACGGCGCCGCCAATGTTCCAGCCGAGGTCATTCTGCTCGTCGACTCGGGCTACTCTCACACGACCGTTACACCGCTGCTTCAAGGGCAACCTCTTCATGCTGGCGTCAAAAGGCTCGACGTCGGTGGCAAGTTTCTTACAAACTATCTAGCCCGCGTATTGTCTCTACGGCACTTTGATGTGCGGAATGAGACGTATATTGTCAACGAGATGAAAGAAGCCGTTTGTTATGTCTCCAGCGACTTCCAAACTGACCTGGAAAAGACATGGAAAGGCACGCGCGGCGAAAAGCGTGAAGCATACGCTACTGGCGCAGGTATCGTCAAGGACTATGCTCTACCCGATTTTCATACCCGTACCAAAGGGGAGGTGCTGGAATATGATCCCTCGCGACATGTGAAAGGGCGCAAATTAGCGGCCGCAGGTCGAGTCGACGAAGATGTCTTGACTCTGCGCAACGAACGCTTCACTGTCCCCGAGGCTGTCTTTACCCCTTCTGACGTGGGCATGCGTCAGCCGGGCTTGGCGGACTTGATCCAGCAATCTATCGCAGAACTGCCCATCGGCCTATGGCCGGGTCTCCTCGCTAACATCGTCGTGGTTGGTGGTAACGCACTCTTGGATGGATTCATACCACGTCTTCAACGAGAAGTCGTTCAGCGGGTCCCAGATGATTGCTTCGTTCGTGTTGCAAGACCGTTGGATCCCATCACTAGCACATGGCGTGGGGCTGCGAACATGGCAAACCATGCAAATATTGAAAGCCTTGCCGTCACGAAACAAGAGTATGAAGAATGGGGCGCATCGCTTGTTTCACGCAAATTCGCCGCTGGCCTCAGCTCTACGTGAACGCTTGTCACTACCTTGCCGAGGCCTGACCGCCTCCCCCTTATTCGAGCCTTGCTACCCAGCTATCAGTCTTGGATCAAGCTGTCTCATCACCGGTGCACGACACGAAGACTTGAGTCCGAAACTTGGGCAACCACTTAGATTGCACAGTATGATTGATGCAAATATACCAATATAAGAGTAGCGGGAAGCTTATCATCATCTGAATGAGTGGGAAATGGAATATCCAATGGAGGGGCGTGTGCTCGAGCGAGTCGAGGTCGCAAGATGGAGATGTTACCTTTTAATATCCCAACCGTTTTCGCCGTCGCCAACTTCGCGCTCTGGCGTCACAGAATCCTGATCAGCACAGCGGTCGCGAACAAGCGTCCCGGATTCTGCGCCTAGCCAAGCTCACTGAAATGCCACCTGTCGTCATTCTGGGTTGCGAGGATTGTTTCGCAGCTCTTTGATAAGGTGTGCGATCAGCAATGGTCCAGCTTCAGCGTGTGAGATTCATGTCAACAAAAATACTTACGGGCGCACGAGGCCTCGGCCGCGAGAGACACACCCTGTAATCTGCTGTCAGTCTTCGCTTCCATTAGCTGACTTAGCGAGACAGGACGTACAGTCGCACTGGAATTGATAGTCAGCAGACGGAGCTTCATAGAAGTTGGGAGGTTTCACGTACAAAAGTCAGAGATGAACCTTCATTGTGAACTGTGCAATATCCGGCACTGCACTTCTGGCAGACCCTCTGGGTTCTGCGTATGCACATATAGCACTTAACAAGAGTTTAGCCCGGATGAGCTTCCTGGCTTACGCAGCCTTCGGGTTCAGGGGTTCATTCATCAACGTACATTGCTTCCGCATTCCCAGCAACTTTTGGTGACTCGGGTCTGAAAATCAAGTCATACGTTAGCTACTGCAACAGCAAAATTGAATGAACAAGTGTCGACATGGCCACTGTGCTGCACGTTGTCACGCATATCATGCATACAAATCTGCTGAAGTAGGTCTGAGATCAGGTCGCCAATTCCTCCATGGAGCATCGGACGCAAGTGCCATGTCGTACCTTCGACTTCACGCTCGAGGAGTACTGGCCCAGATTTTCTTGCAGATTCGTCGCGGTCTCTTCGTCGCCGACAATCACAATGTTGCTGGTTCCCGGCTCCATGACCTGACCTGGCAGTTGGTAACACAATTCACACCACCACTTGTGGCAGCTGACGCAGTACCTCTCAGTCTGACAATCCTTACAACGAGGAACGAACGCGTCGTAAGGGTGATGAGGGTGCGTGGCAGCGCTTAGAGTCGAGTAAAGCGTTGGAGGAGGCGTGAGAAGCGGAAGATTGGCCGGTGGCGTCGTTTGCGGAGAGATCAGACCCTCTGGCGCTTTCCCGCAGCTATCGCAACCCGAGAGAGCAAAGCTCGCCACGGCAGGGTTGCTATCGGCCCAAATTGAAGGATTTCCGAATGCACGAGAATTGCGATGTCGCGGTCCGTGACACAGCACAGCGTCAAATGCTATAATGCCTTCACAGGTTGCCATGCAGTTGGCCCATTCTTCTGATATTGGGCGCGTCGTCACACGCCCCTTTGTGGACCACCAAAGATCCCCTTGAAATTGCATCGAATCCGACAAGGCCATCTGACTCCGACGATTCCACTCTCTGCCGACCGAGGCGCAATGTTGCTGTGAGTTGGCCCTGTCGGAGGTCGAACGCGTCGATGGAGGCTGAGTCTCCATGGTTCCAAAAACATAGAGAGCTCGTAGCCTTGGACTGTTTGCTGGTCTGTTATTGCGGCAAGCGTACTGCAATGCGCCTCGCAGCTTTGCCTGGTTCAGATTCCTGACCTCGCGGATGGACATGATGCGAACGTTGAAGGAGGGATTGTTGATGATGTCATGACACAGCTCCGATGTCACCGAAAGCCCGTCAAGTACCAGAGTCTGAACATCTCGAAGGTGATTCCGTCGCCTGAGAGCTGAAAAAATGCCTCTGAGGGGCCCAGAGTAGAAGCTGCTTCCCCGTTAATCCTTCGCGCAAGAGATATGATGGTCATGGATAATCTTGTCCTTACTCATCCTCGGTGAGTGTCTCATCGAGCTGTACATTGCGCCAAATTTCACCTCCATGATCGATGGGAGCGATGTCAAACTGGGCGCTTCTCACTTTCGTAATATCGAGATGACGGAAGACGCCAGGGGTACTCTCGACAATGTCTCGACAAGTTTTGCTTGTGGCGGCGAGGTTGAGAAGGCTCAAGATAGGAAGATATGCGGCTATATGGCGTAAGATGAGGGAATTGGAAAGGAGATCGAATAGGACCAAATTTTGTGCGTCAAGGTCTCGGCGCGTACTCTCAGTCAAGCGGCCTTGACTCATGTCAGGCTAAGGAGCTCCTGATCGGCGCTTATCAAAATAACGTTGTCTTGGGAAGATTCGGAGGCCTCGAGGCCCTAAGATGAACCGGATTGTACCGTAAACCGCCAGAAGTGTGGAAATCCTGAGTCAGGGGCTGTCGAGATAGAGATATTGGGTTAGGTCCAGTGTCTCATCAAGGCGCAGGCATTTGCGAATAGACACAGGCCAGGGAATTCGGACAAAGCAACTCTTGGTCACAGCTCACTCAAGTCATGGCGTGAAAGGAGATGCTGAGCCGGATGTTTGACGCCTTGACAACGTTGTTCGATGGGAGCAGGTCGCGTTCTATGATACGACCTGACGGGGTATTGGTGACGACCAGGAGCAGTAGAGCGGTCTCCAAGTGTATGCCTGTCTGTGCAAATAATGGTACGCCCTGTTTGGATAACGTGAGCCAGGTGAGAGGGAAATTATTGGCGACCTAGCTGTGATGCCATGTCTTTATGCTCAAGAAGTGGACGTTGAGGATGAAGGTCACGGTTATGTCACCAGTTGGTGTGCAGGGGCAGCGACTTCGGCGCTGGGTGAGGGACCTACGTGTCTCGCTGCGGTATTGGGGTGGTTGCCGCTCAATCAACTGCAGGTCGAGGTTGCGTCTACACTCTACGTACAAGTACCAGGCCAAAGAAGGGAAAACGACTCACGGTGGTTCAGTATCATCTAGGCAGAGTTCACCAATCCATTTCCTTCGGCGTATTACTATTGGGTAAATGTGTAAGAAACAGTTCCTCAGTTCTTTGGGCTTCGTCCCTATCGGCAAACCAGATCCGTCCAAGCCGGCTTGTCGGGTTACCTACCTACCTTTAGGTACCCCAGGCTTATCGGACAAACGTAATGTCTTCACGTACGTGCAGATTTTCTTGTATGCTCTTCCAACGACATTGAAATATTGGGGTGATACAGCGTGATTGCACTGGCCGCGTCATTTGCCAGCCTGCCGGGGTTACCAGGGTTGAATGAGCCCGGATTTGAACAACGCCAGAGTTTACGGTATTATTTGTAATGGAACCGACTGGTGGCTTTTGCTCATCATCTACTCAACTTCGTCGCTGCTCCGCCGCTGGGCTGGTATGGCTTCTGATTTGATCTGCAAGGAGGATAGCAGGCCAGATTGACAGAACGACCAGAGATAGAGAAGTCTCGACTCACCGCCTTTGCTGCTGCTAAGTCACCTTATATGTCTGTCCAAGACAAACCCTGCCTGCCTTGCCGCCTAATACCAGCCTGCGATGCTACCCTCCTCCAGGACCAACTATTCTGAGCTGGGGGTACTCAGCAGCGTGGCAGCTAGGTATGCAACGCCCAGGACTATTACTACAAGTAATTATTAGTTGAGTAGTCACGGTGGTCTACCAGTTTTGATGACGCGGTCGAGATCCGTGAGCACGTGACCCGATCGAACGGGTGAGGCGTCGGTTAGGGGGCACTGGGCACTGGGCACTGGGCACTGGGCACTGGTCACCAATCCAAGTAACATATGGAAGACGCTGGAAGTTGCTGACTTAATATCGGTCTCACTACCGACGACGACTAATACCAGTATCCTTGAACAATGACCTGCGATGATCATGAGTTTTCCACGTATATCTCAGCAAAAACTAAAACCAGAAGATTTTCTGTGAGAATCTTATTCAGCTTGCAGTCCTGACTTATATCTCTGGCCTTGAATAGAGAGCTCCTGTCATCATTTCTTGGGGTTTCGCTGCATACGATTGCAGGCGGAGGATGGAAGAGAGGCCGACTCCATCATGGTCGGGCTCGCTCGTTCTGCCTTCGAAAGAAAATATATCTAGAACCCTACCCGGCGACAAAATAACACTTCCACAGACTGTTCTAGAAAGACTCTTGGCTGCCGTTGCGCCGGACGTCAATCCAGGGAACCACTATCCCTCTTATTTCGGTGGCTCGGGGCGCGAGCAGGATCAACAGCTCCCGCACCCTTTGACTTTCCGCCTTGTCAACCCCACGAACGGCAACGTGGTATACGCAGGCATCATGGAATTCTCCGCACCGGAAGGGACAATAGAACTCAGTCCATTTCTTACAGATGCCTTGGGTCTTGACTTGAACGGCAACGGGGATGAGGGGAAGCTTGCAAATGGCCCAGCGATAGGTGGCAAGCAAGAAGAACATGCCGAAACCTGCCGTGTTGTTGTCCATGCGCAGCCTGTTCCAAAGGGAACATACGTCAGGCTGAGGCCTGTCGAAGCAGGGTATAACCCCGACGACTGGAAATCGCTCTTGGAGCGCCATCTCAGGGAGAACTATACATGTCTGACAAAGAACACGATTTTGTCAGTCGATGGCCTTCGGGGAGAGACATTCAACTTCTTGGTCGATGCCCTTGCCCCCGAGGGAGACGCCATATGCGTTGTAGATACAGACCTGGAAGTGGACATCGAAGCCTTGAATGAGGAACAGGCACGGGAGACGCTGCGCCAGATTATATCACGGGAGCAACATGGCGCCGCCGGTGGTGTTTCCAATGGTGGCGAACTAAGTCTTTGGCATGAGAGTCCCGGGCGAGTCCTACCAAATGGCTACGTCGACTACGTGATCCCTTCTTGGGATCGGTCTCAAACTCTCACCATCTCTCTACAGGATATCTCGGAAAGCGACAGCCTGGATCTCTTTGTTACTCCTAAATCGTCACGGCAACGAGGGCTGCCTCGGGATTCAGAGCACGTTTTTGGGAATTTCGCTTCCGCCGAAAGAGGCGTCAAATCTTTGAGCCTCTTACCAAGCGCTGTCGCAATGACAGAGGTAGATTCTCTCCTTGTCTCTGTTCATTCTTATCTGCCGATCAAATCATTACACAACACTGGTGAACCGATTTCATACACGATCAGAGCAAAGATGGAGAGCACTGGAGCCAATGAGATGGCGTCCATGAAGGGCGATATACAACATCACAGCGCAGACGAGGAGCTGTGCCAAAACTGTAGGCAATGGATCCCCAAACGAACCATGATATTGCATGAGAGCTTTTGCAGGCGCAATAACGTCGCCTGTCCTCATTGCCAAGCTGTCTTCAAAAAGGATTCCAGCGAATGGGAATCACACTGGCATTGTGATTTTGACCGCGCATTTGGAAGCTCTTTACCAGGGAAAACCAAACATCAAGACATATTTCACACGGAGAGGCAGTGCTCCGTTTGTGGCTTCTGCGCGGCCTCGTTGCCCGATCTGGCCAGGCATCGAACGACGGTATGCCCAGGCAAATTAATTCTCTGTCGGTTTTGCCACCTGGAGGTTCCTCAGGAAGGTGACCCTCTCAACCCTTCGCCCGAAGTCGTCCTTTCCGGCCTGACTGCTCACGAGCTGGCCGATGGAGCACGCACGACGGACTGCCATCTGTGTAGTAAGATTGTTCGGCTCAGAGACATGGATACCCATATGAAGCATCACGAGCTCGACAAGGCCAATCGATCTAAGCCACGCATTTGCCGCAATGCATACTGCGCTAGGAGTCTTTTCGGGGTCGGCCCACGAGGCCAGATCGGTGTTAGCAACGCCCCGGGCGAGGTCCCTGGAAACGACATTGGTCTTTGTTCGTTATGCTTTGGGCCACTCTACGTTAGCATGCACGATCCGGAAGGCAAAGCTCTACGGCGAAGGATCGAAAGGCGGTATCTCGGACAGATCATGACGGGCTGCAGCAAAGCGCATTGTGCCAATGAGTGGTGCAAGACGGGTAGAGCCAACATGAAGCTCGAACCCAAGGGATCATCGGCTCAGGCTGCCCTGCCTTTGGTCAAGCCTCTTGTCCAGACGATTCCAGACCAGGACGAGAACATGTACTTTTGTGTTGATGAAGCAAACCAGAGAGGACGGAAATTGGCGGAATTATTGGCTGCTGAAAAGGTCTGGAGCTTGGAATGGTGTGTGGCCGCGGCAGAGGCAGAACGTGGAGATGTTGACAGGATGCGGGATTGGCTTCTGGCATGGGCACCGCGAGGATAGATCGGGCATGCAAGGCGAGCTTGGATGTATCGGTGGCAGACGTTACTTCACACGGTTTGCAGAGAAGCTCGGGATCTGCTTGGATGCTGCGTAACGACAGGCGACGTATATACAATGACGATGAAGACGACATCAGGGTCCAAGTTGTACGATCTCGTCGAGGGCTGCTGATGGAGGCACTCATTGAACTCTCGAGTGTATTACTTGTGGGTGAAATATGCCGTACATCAGATGGACACATCCGAGGTGCAGGGTCTTTGATCATGCGGAAGCAGTCGATCGTGCTACATGACCTAGCAAGTTTTCGACGGCCAAGCTCAGGTAATTGTGCATCGAATACGGCCAGCTAGCCGGTTGTCTGGGTAAACTTTGACAGTGCGGCATAAACGAGTGTTAGTTCGGTTACCCGGACCCTCCGGAACTCATGTTGATGTTGGCAGCAGGCAGTATTAAGACAACTAAGGTAAGCTTTGGCTGCAATACCGCCATCATTATTTGCTAGCATTACGAGCGAGGCACTGTCGCTGCGTAACACTACGAATCCGGGCGTGCCGGGCTACATGGTTACTCGTATGAAGCCGCAATAAAAATCAAGGATCAACAGATCACTTCGTACACGGTTCTCCGTATCATTCTCGCAAGACGAGCTTCCCCCGGCTGAATGTGGAACCCCAGACGAAGACCGGGCATTACAGGTGGGCAAAGTCAATGATTAGTACAGTCAAGCACGGCCTTGACATGCGGCCTATGCCGTCTGCAGTCGAGGTCGTGTCGCTATTAGCCAGTGGCAAAATACACGAGGTCCGTCCCCCTGCCTCTCCTCCGGATTGCCTGCTTTTTCTTGGCTCGATGTGTTATTCAGCGCCTGTACTTTTATGCCATGTTGCTAGGTACTCTTGACCAGTTGACGTGAGAACGCACGATAGTGGGAGGAATGCTGCAAGTATGCGGTGCTTTTGGGCGAAGGTATGGGGAATACCCCCAGTCTATAGCAATGGTGGCCGTCCAACAGTAAGTGCTAGTAGGCAGAAGCAAGGTTATTAGGCACTACTACTTGTTACTGCTGGGACTAACACTTTGTTGATCGGTTCCAACTTCCAACACATTGGTACGACTTGGAGTACTAGTACCGAACTACTACCTAACCACGAGGCAATTCTTACTAAGTAAAACGGTCTGGCACCATTCAGTTGTAGTCCTACTAGTAGATTATGGCAGCCGTCATTCTGCCGCCTTTCACCACCACCCCACCAAGGTCCGTGCTCGTAGATCCGGGACATTCAGACGCCCGTGATTCATCCTTCGGTCTCGTCCCGAATCCTCTCAGCGAAACCGCTGCCAGTAACAAAGACAGACATCACCGCCCCCTTTTTCTGTCTGATACAGCCTGCAGTTGTGGGATTGCAGTAAAGGCACCAAAGGAGACCACTATCGACACATCTTCGCAACCGGTCCTATCCTGGGCTCCGTGGCATCCTCGTCGCTGTTGCAAGCTGAACGTCATCATCGCCATTACCTCTTTGACCCAGCACCTATCGCAACCTACCGCTCAACACACAGCCCCAGACTTGCCCCTTTGACTCTCCTATTTCCTTCTAATTTGGTCGATACCTCGTCGACTTCACCCTTCGGCTGTTTACCTCGTCCATTGAATTTTCATTACCTGCTGCCAGCTCTCGGGAAGTTACCAAGCCGCACTGATCCTTTGTGGCATCTGCGACATGTTCGACAAGGCTAGGAGCATCGACTGAGGCTATCTGCCGCGAATTCGCTTCGCTTTTTCGTACTTTCTCGGTCGGTATCCAAGTTTCCCTTTCACACTTTCTCAAACACCGGAAGCTACCCTTGTGATCCCTTGTGCGACGAGCTGACCTGCTTCGGTGCATAGACGCATCTTCGCATATGACAGAGCACCTACCACGTCAAACGACTGCGTTAGTGAATCAGCAATTGTCCAAGACGCTTCTTGGTCATGGGCAACTCCAATGCAAAGGAGTCGCGCCCGGGTCATACCGTGGATGACCCGTCTGAAGCAGGCGGCCGCCGCAACGATGGCCGGGGAGGAGATATCGGCAGATCACGTCGGCGGATGAGCAGACATGATCTCGGCAGCTTTCTTAGTATACAGAGCTCGCGTGACCGTGACCGCGACCAGCGTCCTGACGCCCCCTTCGAGCATCGCGAGAACCGACAAGAACGTGAGGCTAGGCGCCTGGAGCGTGAGCGTATAGCCCGTGCAAAGGAGCGTGAGAGAAGTCTTCGAGAGGAACACGTTGATGGTGGCTACCTCGTGACCTTGGGAACGTACACTGGGACCGAGGACTTTAGCAAACAGATCGTCCGGCAGCTGCAAGTACGCTCTCGTGTCTATCAATCTATGCTTCGTTCTGAGTTGATTTGCTTACATGCCGAGTATCAGATCGAAAGGAAGCTCGCCCCATTTTGGCGTGGTCTGAACGACTGGTCCGAGAGCTGGGCCGAGCATCAACTCATCGCAGCTGCCCGTGGCCTCCCCATACCTGCCGCCGACGCACCACCGGACCCCGAACTGATGCCTCGGCCATCGACAACCCAGGCTGAGATGCCATCTAGCCAGAGCTTGCAGAACCTGACCGTGCCGATGGGTCCCAGGACGCTTTCTGCCGCGTCAGATCATAGCGGCTCTGGCGTACCGTCGGGAATAGCGTCGCCTCCCGGTCTGTTCAAGCCCGGTCCTATCAAGCCGCGAGCCAAGGCGCTGGCAGCGGCTCTTAGTGTGAGCTCCCGCAATGCTTCATCAACCGACCTGTGTCCAAAGGAAGTGGCTTTGCCACACGACCCGTTTGTCAACGGCCAAGCGATTGAGGTGCATCTCTACAAAGATGCAACAGAGTGTCCCATCTGTTTTCTCGCATATCCACCGTACCTCAACCGCACCCGATGTTGCGATCAACCAATATGCAGCGAATGCTTTGTTCAGATCAAGCGAGCCGATCCCCACCTGCCGGAGCATCATCCTGACGACCAAACCAATGATCCGATAGAGGGATTGGGCCCTGGTGATTCCCCGCAAATGCTAATCTCGGAACCGTCCTGCTGTCCCTACTGCCAACAACCTGAATGCGGCGTCACCTACGATCCGCCAACCTTCCGACGCGGGCTTGTCTATTCCTCGTTGGCGCCCAACAATCCTTCGTCCACTGCGATGTCCTCCCAAAGCTCCTTGCATTCCACGCTGCAGCCATCTCAGCAGCAAGCCGGACGACGGAGGGCGCATAGTCTGTCGGCCAACGCCCCAAATGTCATCACAACGGATCGTGTACGCCCGGACTGGGCGACGAAGCTGGCAGCTGCGCGTGCTCACCAGGCTCGACGTTCCGCCGCCGCCACAGCCCTGCACACGGCGGCCTTCCTGGTCGGAGGCAGTGAGCAGAGGACTCTCCGCGGTAGGTTTGGTCGGCGGAGCACTGGGACAAACACGCCCAGACATGACCAGAGCGGCACTCATGTCTCAATGCCAGGTGATGAAGAAGCTGGAGAGCCAGATGATATGGCCAGAGGCCCTAGAGATGGCCGTCGTACGCGAATGGATGAGCTGGAGGATATGATGTTTATGGAGGCTGTTCGTCTCTCCCTGGTAAGCGAAGAGGAGCGGAAACGGAAGGAGGAAAAGGCTCTCAAGAAAGAAGCGAAGAAGAGGCTGCAGGCAGAGCGCAAAGCTCAGAAGCAAGAGAAGGATCCCTACGGTGGAAGCGTGAGCGGAGGGAGCGGGAGCAACCTCTCTCTTGGCCTCGGAAGAAGAAGAGGCAACAGCGGTGGAAGCAATTTGCGGGTGGAAGCGACTCTGCAAGGCGCATCGCATGAGTCTGGAGTCGAGAACTCGATGGCCATGGAGCCGGAGAGCAGAGGTGACAGTAGCAACGGCAAGGGTAAAGGTGTTGATCGAGGACCTTCGGATATCGGCGAAGGGCCCGGACAATCGTCTTCGGGATCCCTTCAGATTGCAACGAACCGTCCGCGCGGTGGTTCGCATCTGCGACAGATAAGCAACGCCTCATCAGTCGGCTCTTCGCTTGCCGATACTCCAACGGGAAGCTACGTCGGCCAAGGTTTCGTGGGCCCTGATGGCACAAGCGGCCGCGATGGAGATCGCGATACCGGAAGTGAGCCCCTCTTCAACTTTAGGAGCTTGGCGGAACTCGTCGGTGTCAACCTGGACGACGGGACCGCACGCTCCAGCGGAGGCAGTGGTGCTAGCTCTCCAACCCCGGCGAAGGAAGCTGTGGGCCGTCCACTATCGCAGGTAAAGGAAGAGGATAAGGAAAAGGAGGACACGGAAGCGCACCACGTGGAGCGGAGTGATTCTCAAAGGCCTCTCGAGGAACCGTCGGCCGCATCGGATATTGGGCCTGAGAAGAGCGTGTTGGGTCAGGATGAGGGGAAAAGATCTCTCTCGCCCCAGGTGACTATCACGCCCGGCACACCTCTCCCTGAAGAGGATGGAACTGGTGATGCAAAGCAATTGGGACATGCGAGCATGGCGAAGTAGCCGGCAGCTGGCAACCGAGAAGACACGGAGTAGCGTGGGCATTTTAATCTATCTACAACCTAGCGTGAGAGCGCACCGACTTCGTGAAAGTTAAGTACTGCGCCTACGCATTTGCGAGGCATCATCTATTTCTTTGTATATGAGAATTTTGCTCTTCTTAGAGGGCCATAGGTCGGGAGTCAAAGGAGAAGGGACATTGCTTTCTCGCGATCGCCTGGTAATACATGGACAGACGATTGGATTCGAAACGAGAGCCTTTTGTCTGGGCGGGTTTATTGTATGAGAAATCGCTAAGGATTGAAGACCGGCCGCGAGAGAGGTTGTCTTGAAGACCACAACTGGTCCAATTCTTTGCCTCGCCATAACCCCACGTGCTACGTCCCTTCCATTCTGATCTCTTTTTGGAACTTGTCGATCCAATCGGAGCACTGATCCCGTCTGCCATCCCAACCTAACGTGAGGACCTCTCCGGCAACAGATGCGCCTTGCAGACACGCCTGCATGTTCTCGTCGATTTCTTCCTGTTGCAGATCGTAAAAGGCGCAAGCTAAGTCGCCAAAACGGTCGGGGAGATCTGACAGCGCTTCGGCAGCAGCATCCAGACGGCAGCATATAGGCGTCGAGATGTTGTTTTTGGAGGCTGAGGTGGGCGATGTGGGGGGTTCGACAGACGGCAGATTCGGGAGCTGGCGAAAGCGACGCTTATTGAGGGTTTGATAGAGCAAAGTTGTGAGACGGAGGTGTTTTATGGCGGTGTCGAGACGAGGTCGAATACGGTCGGGATCGTTGCGTGGAATGGTTCCATTGGAGGCTACGAGAGCATCTAGCATGGCCTGCGTCGAGGAGAGGTCGGTACTGGACGAGGTAGATTCGACGTCATCCTCTTCGTCTTCGTCCGAGGTCTCTTCGCTCCAACCCTTTAGTTCTTCCAATGTGTCCTGCAAAATATCTCTCCACTGATTGACCCTGAAGACAAAGTATCCAGCAATGCCCATCTTGGCCAAGCTTATCACTTCATCGCAGGCATTCCACAACAGCCCCGTCGTCGGCAAACTGCCTTTTTCGCCCTTGCCACCGACGCGTTGGTTGTCAATGAGTACTTTTCCATTCCTCGGTACTATTCTCAACAAGCTTGCTAGCTCGGTAACGACACGTTCCGCACGATATGCGAGCTCGCGCCGAACCAAGGTGGTGTAGCGCTCTGGCTCGCAGGCCTGAGCGGCGGAGACGAGGGCGGGTACCGGTCCGGCGAGTGACACGAGCTCGTCACGGAGAAGTGTGGCGATGGCGCGAGGGGAGAAGGGCTCGTTGATGATGAGAAGGGAAAGCTTGGTGCCATGAGCGCGTATAAGAGAGGTGGAATCGTGGGCGAGGGAGAGGGCGTTGATGCTGGATGGAGGGGGGGTCGAGGGGCCGGACGATGTAGGGGCTTTCCGGATATCGGAGAGGGTGGTTTGAAGTTGTTGAAGGAGGACGACGGCAGTCTCGAGGATGGAGTTGAGGGCCTCAATGGATTCGGGGTCGGGAGAAGAAGGAGAGGCCATACTGAGATCGGTTGTGAAGTGATCTCGCGCGTCGATGATGTAGCTAATGTTGGAGAGTCAGATTGCTTAACTTTTTTGCCTCGGACGTTTCGATAAGTGGCCCGAGCATTTTTCCGTTGAAGGTTAGATTCGGTTAGCTTACTCCGTACGTCTCTGTAGTACTACGTATTAGGTAGCTTCAGGTGCATCTGTCACCGTGTTCCATCTGCTGCATGAAACTTGTACTTTGTATGTAAGGCGTGTAAGCTGAAGCTCTTGCAGCCGCACCTTGCCATTGCCGTTTGGCTCCCATTGCGATCCCGCCCTTCACGATGCAGCAGCCTCGGTCTTTGGTGCTGCTCGGCGCTTTGTCGTCTTGTATCGCCGCGGCTGCTGCTGGCACTCTGCCGCGAGGTGTTGGTCCGGAATGTAAGTGAACCGACGAGCCAGGAAAGAGCTCTATTTACCCTGACTGCGAGCTTCTCAACCTACTGACACTCGCTCCTCTCTAGTCGCGTCACATTACCAAGACGTAACAGAGTTCGCTTGCATCTCCAATCCCTCCATTAAGCTCGACCTGGGACGGATCAACGATAACACCTGCGACTGTCCCGATGGTTCCGATGAGCCAGGCACTGCCGCTTGCGCCTATATCGACACTCTATCGCCGGTGCAGCCGTTACCAGGCTCCAAATCAGGAAATACTGCCTCTCGAAACGCATTGCCAGGCTTCTGGTGCGAGAACAAAGGCCATGTTGGCACATACGTCCCCTTTATCTACGTCAATGACGGCGTATGCGACTACGACCTGTGCTGCGATGGATCAGAAGAATACAACGGGACGGGAGGCGTCAAGTGCGAGAACCGATGCGCCAAGATCGGAAAAGAGTTCCGGAGGCTGGAGGAGGCGAGACGGACAAAGATGCTCAAGGCTGGGGAGCAGAGAAATTATCTGATACAGGAAGCCATAAGACTTCGCCAAGTCGGCGAAGCCAAGCTGGAAGATCTCAAGGCCGAGATTCTGGCGCTCGAGGTGAAGAAGGCTGACTTGCAAAAGAAGCATGCTGCCGCTCAGCTCCAGGACCGGGCCAAGGTAGTACGAGGGGAGGGCGCTGGAGGAAAACTCGGTGTGCTCATCAACGTAGCCAAGACAAGAGTCAAAGAGCTACGCGAAACGCTCGAGAAGATCGTGCAGCAGCGGGATGATTTACAGGCGAAAGTGGACGAGCTGGAGACCATCTTGACAAAGTTCAAGGAGGAGTACAATCCGAACTTCAATGATGAGGGTGTCAAGGCTGCTGTCAAGTCTTTTGAGGACTATGCCGCCCGCGGTGATTACGAAAAAGACCAGGTGCCCGAGTCGGAAATTGATGAGATCCTGAAAGAGGACAGTGAAAGCGGCGGCATCAACTGGAGAGAATTCGAGACGGCTGAGGGCTCCGACACAGACATCTGTAAGTTTGCTTGACCTGTCTTTTGCACGGCGACTCTTGAAGGTTGAACTGAACCCCGAAATAGTGTACAGCTTCGAAGCGTACCTACCCGCTTTCATGCGCGATCTTATCCGCGACAAGATGGCCACGATCCGGCTCTGGCTGATACAGAACGGCATGCTGGCGGATACGAACACATCGGGAACCGAGTCCGAAACAGCCCGGATCGCTCGAGAAGCCTTCGAGGCGGCTGAGCGGGAGCTGGCGGACAAAGTGAGGCAACGCGACGACGAAAAGGATGATCTACAAAAGGATTATGGTCCCTCGAGTATCTTCCGCAGTCTCAAGGGAAAGTGTATAAGTATCGATGCTGGAGAGTACGAATACGAGCTTTGCTGGCTGGACAAGACGATGCAAAAGTCGAAAAAGGGGCACGGAGACACCAACATGGGGAACTTTGTCAGAATCGACCGACAAATGGCCGACGAGGAGGAGAGGCTGGATGGCAAGAGCCTCGGCCAGGGTGAGCGCATGGTCTTGCGCTTTGAAGATGGCCAACAGTGCTGGAACGGTCCCCGACGGAGCACCGAGGTCTGGCTGGGATGCGCCGAGACGGAGGAGCTGTGGCGAGTGAGCGAGGCCGAGAAGTGCGTGTACAAGATGGAGGTGGGCACGCCAGCTGCGTGTGACCCGGACGAGATTGAGGGCAAGCCAAGAGCCAAGGATGAGCTATAGACGGCAGAGGTATTCTTATCACGGGATGCTGGCCTGGTTCATTGATGGCATGTAAGAAGAGGCATGAAAAATGCGAGCTGATGGGGGCGCCAGAAAGGAAAAGAGAGTCGGCGCGAAAGCAATGTACTGTATATTCTGATCAGATCAATAGGCTTGAATGAGACAGGAGCCGTTGACGGAGTCTCAAGCCCTCGTAATCGTGATTTATATACAGAGAAGAGTCATCTTGCCTGACAGAGGGTCTCTATCTCGCGAATGGATGTTTACATGCATGCTTCGCCACGAGAGTTGTGATATCGATTGATGAATCTTGAAATTCACGCTATGCCGTCAATTACATGAAGAGCCAATAAACACATATTACAAGCGACGTCATGATTCCGTCTCTCGTCGTGCTTGGACGAGAACCAGCGGATATGCGTCGCTCCAACGCCGACTCCCACATGATGAGAACAGACAATTACGACTTGAATAGGAAATGTAAGACCAAGCCCTGTCCGAAGACTCTCGAGATCACCAGAAACTACACCAACCAATGTAATGCTGGCACAGGTTTTCCAGCTTGGTGGCTTCGACAATCAACTTGCTCACCTGATCGACCACGGCCAGCTCTTCGTCCGGCTTGAAATCACGACCCGTCAGCTTCTGTGATACGCGGTCCAGAACCTCGAGCGCCTTGGCGTTTTGATCTTCGGCGTCCTGGGCATCGTTGAGGGCGTTGCCATCTGGAGCCGCCGAGCTGTTGGTTCTGGCCCTGGCGCGAGGCATCGGTGGCGCCATCGGCGGGCCGTTAGCCAGAAACTCGGATGGAGCCACATCTGCGTCCAGGATTGAGTGTCGTCGGGCTCGCGCCGCAGCACCAGGTCCGGCCAGAGCAATCTCGCGCTCGGATCGAAAATTTGGTCCTGCAGGGGAGGCCGCGTTGGTGAGGCGCCACGTCAGGAGCGGGTCGTGTATGAACTGGACAATATGTTAGAATCAGTGTGGTACATGGAGGAATGTAGGAGAAAATAGCTTACCGCTTCCAAAACAGCCATCACGCTCTCTTTATTCTCACGCAAGACCCTCATGGTGTGCTCGCAGGTGATGCGGAAACTTCCCTCGATGTTACTAACTTCCATGGCGTAGGTCAACATTCGAGTTAATCTAAATGCCACCTTCTCGGGAAACTTTTCGCGGTTGATGGCAATATCGAAGCAGTCGCCAAAGTCAATGTGAATGATCTTGCCCGTGATTCGATCCATCATCAGGTTAGACGGGTGACGATCGCCCAGGCCGAGAATGTAGCCAACCATGGACATGACGCCGAGGGACCGCGTGTAGTTTGTCCGTCGCTCGAGCCATGCCTCGGACGACTTGGACTTGAGCCAGAGCACCCTGTAGAGATCCTGACCAGTGGTATTGTCGAGCGCGTAGCTGAAGACTTCTACCTTCTGCATGAGTGTGAGATTATCGTAATCAGGAGCCATTTGCAGCATGATGCGATGTTCGATATTGAGCAGAATCTTGCGCTGGTCGCGGTACTCCCTGATAAGCATGTGGAGAGTGTCGCTGTTGGGAACCCAGCCGAAGAGACCGGAGCTTCGAGATAGAGGAATGACAGGGTAGCGTTGTATATTAAAGTGACGCTTGTAGCACTCCGAATCGTTCGCCAGCAGGGTGTTGCAGAGCGCAAACAGTTGCATGACTCGCTCGTCTTGCCTGATGTCCTCGTGTCCCTTGAGCAGAAAGGCATACGAGACACCGTCACTGCCCAAGGCGGTGAACTTTCTCGGCCGCTGCTTCGAATTGATGACGGTGAATGCCGTCTCAAACGACATGATTCTGGTGACTGGTTGTCCACTGCGATACGTGCCCGGTATAGCAAGCTCCAGATTCTTGGCGTTCAAGAGCTTAGGGGAGCAGTATGCTAGCTCAAGACTCGTGACTTGAGGAAGCTGTCTAGAGATTCGCCTGAAGACCTGATAATACAGGTCCCAGGCTGAATTGAGGTCGTTGACGTCCCGAGAGGTTTCGTACTGATGACACCATTCTTGCGCTTCTTTCAAATCGCGGCCAAAAGCTTGAGCAAACGAGATCTCACGCAGAGTCTCGGGTCCCTTTTCAAGCATCTCGTGCAATGGCCCCAGGGTCGCAAACATGCCGTCGATATCGTGATTCCCAAAATACAGACGAGACGCTTCTTCTAGCGCTTCGTGCCACAGTTCATGCCAGAGCACTGCAACACGGATCAGTTCTTGGCTGACGACCTCGGCTTGTGCGACAAGGTTTGCACTGTGCTGACGCATGCTGTCGAGGATAAGCGCCGCTGATTTGCATCGTCTCGAGTCTTCTGTGAATTTCATGGCGACCGTCAACGGGTAGACCAAGGCCTGTGGATGCGCTCGTCCAACATCGGCCAGCAGATTGTGGACGGCCTGCTGAACGCGCTTGTTGGGCTGATTGATCCGAGCGATGAGCTGCGGGATCGCCTCAAGCCAAGTGTCGACGGAAACGTTGGTAATGCCGTCTACGACAGCATTGTTGACGTCAGGGCTGCCGCCGTGCGTGAACCAGAGAGTGAGGAGACGGAGCGTGTCTTGAAGAGAACTTCCTGCCGACAGCGCAATGGATTTGAAGAACCCCTGAACAGCAGGCACAACATGCTCAATGAGGGTTGCGTGATCTGCGCGACTTACAGCTTGGGCATCGTTCTTTGACGACAGAGCTTGAACGATGTCGAAATTTGCCAATGCCCAGGCGTGCCACGCTTTGTACCACCGCGGGTTGTATCTCGTTGCTTGAGAATACGCGCTGAGAACTTCCTGTACCTTTGTGAATTGCCAGTTCTCCTTGTTGAGCTCACATAGCCAGTCACCTTGGCGAAGGTAACATTTGGCGAGCAGAACGGTTTGCTCGTACATGGCCCGCTGCGTTTGCGTACTCATCGAGGAGTCCGCCTGGTTGTGCACGCTATAATCGGCTGTCAGGTTGATCTCAGCGCCGGCATGAGCTGTCATGTGTGCCCTGGCAACATCGAGACGATGAGCCGTATCGTTGGTGAATCGTTGCAGGCAATACAACGTTCGCTCAGCTGTTGAGTCTCCCTTGTTGCCAGGCTGGGTTCCTAATTCCCACTCGTACTTTAGCATCGCATAGATGACCTGTGCGGGAATCGGCCGCGTCGTCGAGCTTTGCTGTTCGCTGTTGCTCTCTGGCCAGTAAGGAATCATATTCTCCAAAGCGGTGTCCGTCCCAACAAGATGCTTCAAGGATTTTTCCGCCAGGCCTATGCGGCCAGACTTGCGACATAGGTTAGAGAACTTGATCCACATTCGCATGTTGTCGGCAGGAGAGATAACCAACGCTCTGAGGCGTAGCATTCGATGCCACACCTCAACGTTGCGTTGGCAACCTTGCAGCCTGGTTTCCCAAGTCCTGCGCATTGTTGCTCTTTTGGTCTCGTCACACTGCTTGTACACAATAAGCTCCTCAAGCTCGGCAAGCATCTGCACCCGCACAACCACCTGATAAGCTCGGTTGTAAGACTCGCTCACGAGGGCACTCAGTTCTGTATCCAAGCCTTCTCTTGCTTGCTCGATACAGGACATGGCCTCTCGAAACTGATTCCTGTGAAGAGCCAAAATCGCGCCAAAGAATGATCGATCAGGAGAGTGGCGCTTGAGGGATGATAAATAATTGTCCATTTGATCCCACTTGCCTAAGCCCCAAGCAGCTGCCGTAGCAAGAGGAGCTATCATTCGCTGAACCTCGGGCGCTGAATTCACCCAAGTGTTGCCGGTCAAGTTGGCCAGGGCATCCCATTCCCCGAGAGCGTGCAGGCAGCGCATTTTCCCCATGACGACTTCAACAGGCGTAGGCTGGTCGGAAGGTATTTCTCTCTCGCGCTTGTTGTAAAACGCTAAAGCCTCCTCCCATCTCTCGAGCTTCTCGAACCATGTTTCCCGGAGCTGAATGCCTTCCTTGTACAGCTGAGCTTTGCGGAGTATGCCAATGGCCGCATCCGTCTGCTGTAATTGATTGTTGATGACGATCAAAGCTTCAACGGCTCCACTACTCTGGTCTTGAAGGAACTCGAGCTCTTTGTAGTGTAGAGCCTTTGCATAAGCATGACATCGAGCTGCCTCCCGCCCGAGAACACGAATATCAATGGGTAAAGCTTTGTCATCGTGCTCCATGAATTCTGCGAGGTTCAGCAACAGGCCAAGCAGGTCTGGAGGCACGTTTTCTGACTTGATAGCGCTTTCAATATTTTGAATGAGGTCATCCTGAAATCCCTCGTGCAACTCACCCCAGCAACAGACGAAGGCGGAATTGAACAACTCGCGTGCAAGAGGCAAATAGACGCTGGCCAGGGTGGCACAAGCGCGAAGGGCATGGTTCGGTGATTCTGTCAGTAGAGTCGTGCTCAATCTCCTTAACCATTCTTGCCAATCCTCTTTGGTTGATTTGCCTTTGGTGTCCCATGCAGCTTTGAGGTGGATAGCGTTCATTTCCAGCTTCTTCGTACTCAGCTCAGGGAACATGTTTTCGTCCAGCCTGCTGGAGTCCCTTGAGGTCAGATTCTCGGGGAGAACCTCTCCCTTTTGTAACTTGTTGACCAGTAAGTCGTAGTTCTGATGCTGTATTTGATGAAGAGCCATGGCTTTATTGACGGTGCCCATGAAATGCAAGTAATCCTTTCCCAGTTGTTGTATCAGGGCACAGAGCGTGTCCAGGACGGCAGTTCTCAGCATCGGCTCGCCACTTTCGAAAAGTCTTGTGAGTGGATGTATGATCTTGGCAGCATAGTCGTTGAGGTTGACATGTCGTGATATCCTGCCAATGGTTTGTACTGCAGACTTCCGAATCGTAACAGGCTGTCCTTGCTTTTCAAAAGTCTTCACAATGACT
Organism: Torrubiellomyces zombiae; assembly: GCA_018831705.1. NCBI lineage: Eukaryota > Fungi > Ascomycota > Sordariomycetes > Hypocreales > Ophiocordycipitaceae > Torrubiellomyces > Torrubiellomyces zombiae. The sequence goes on along the minus strand of JADHZA010000018.1, from coordinate 70,149 downwards.
GGGATTATCAGGTGCATATACTCCTCTGCGCTGGCCCCGAAAACGAGAAAGGCGTGAAGCACTCTTTCCGAAGGGGTTCTTTTCGCAGAAAGATCCTTGTCCAGGACCCCAAGCATAAGAGGTAAAACGCCTGCCAGATAGATCTTAAAATCGCCCTCGAGCGACCGAGAGATAGACTCAATAAGAGAAAGAATAGTGGCTTGCAGAGATGCTGATTTGTGCCAGTACTCTTGGATAATTTCGATGATATCAGGAAGATAGGTTCTGATGTGCTGACGGACGATACTGACTAGCGTAGCCAGTTGATTGAAGTATGATTCAAGGCGCGTAGAAGCCGAGGATCGTATAACCTGAAGAAATGCCGGAATTATTCTGTCTAGAAATGATACGCATTCCAGGCCGAGGGTTCGGAATATGTTCATGATAGCTTCGATGGCGCCGGCATGGTGCTGGGCCAGAGAATTGTCTTTCAATATCTGAAGCAGGGCATTGATGACCACAGTAGGAAAGTATTCTTTGCTCGAAGGAGTCAGTCCAGTCATCATGAGGGAAATATCGGTCATTTGACTTGTTTCGGTCAGTCGCTGAACCTCTGGTATACGCTCCTCAACTTGCTACATTGAAAGTCAGCCACAGTGCAGAGAACTAGTCACCCTTTGGGCGGGAACGGAAAGAGATGGTGCGAGACTTGAATTTGGAGACGACGACGTACCTGGTGCTTATATGGATCCAAGGCTCCGAGAATACCCATCAACTTTATGGTTTCCTGACGCAGCGGACCACGCTGCCCTTCGGTTCTGATGATGCCTTGTAGGATTTCCAGTAGTTGGGGATACTCCAAATAGGGTTCGATGACGTATCCGGAATTGCTGGCAAGCTGGCCAAGGGTGTGAAGTGCAGCCTCGCGTTTCATGCTTGAGCTTTGGTCTTGAAGAGCATTGAGGATGAGTGGCATCAGACGATCCTTGTATGGCAACATATCCTCGCCACCGACGGTTGCCAGTTCTCCAAGTGCCTTAAGAATCGTTGCAGCTACCGAGGGGTTCGGATCGCTGGCCTTGGGGAGCAACACCGATATCATGGGTTCGACGTATGGTTTGATGAGTGTCTGAGCATTCTGCACCAGTAGGCTCAGTAGCTTTGCGCTTTCTTCCTTGTTTCTTGCCTGATCAGAGAACTCAAGCTCCGTCAGCATCTGTATCAGAGTCTTTCGCAAAGAAGGAATAATGTATGCAGGGTTGTGTTTGGCCAGCCGGCCCACGATGGAAATCGCCACTTCTCTGATAGAGAAGACCTCGTCGTTCAACGCAAAGAAGAGAATACGGATGCTTTCAGCTTTGGCAAGATGACGATCGAACCGTTCGTCCAACGCTGCTAACACTGTTCGCCGTATGTCTGGTTCCGGATCAGACACGCCAACAGTCAACAGTTTCTCGATGACGTCTCCGACCACTTGAAGGGCATGATAGCTGGTCTGATTGACGATGGGATCTCGTACGTAGAGTTGACAGCAGGTCAATGCGGCAGCCTCACGGGTTTCTGGGTCCTCGTCCTCCACGTACTTGATGGCAACGTCGCGCACAAACTCGTTGAGGATGTGGCCCGAGAAATCAAAGCTGCCTAATGTGTTCAGAGCCAGCTTCACTTCGGCTCTCCGACTGTCATATGCTTGCGGGTCCTTGGCATCTTTGGGAATGGACGGAATGGTGAGCGTGTTCGGTTGCGGCGCACCCAGCGGCCTAAATGGCTCGCCGCACAGCACCACGCTGAGCATGTCGAGTAGTCGTTCCTGTATGGTCGGCTTGACCGGCGGTATGTAGAATGCCATGTCGACCAAGGCTTGAGTGAGCTTCGGAGTGAGGTCGCAGGCGAATATGGGATCGAGAAGCGCTTCCATGTACTTGCTGAGAGTCTGACCAACAGCGACGGCAAGCCGGCTGATACAGTCAAACACGGGATCGACAGACCCCCGTTTGCGCGACTGGACGCTGAGTCCCTCTCGCACGTATATGAGGACGCCGTCGAGGTAGGGAGCGATGGCGCTCTTGACGGAATTGGCAATGTTGCCAATGGCAAGAAAGGCGTCATTGCGCTCCTTGTCCTTCTTGAGCATGCTCGACAGGTACACCATGAACTTGTGAAGCCAGGTGTGCGCAAAGTCGGTGGGGGAGTAACTGGCCAAGTCTGGTATCAGATACACCACTGTCCGTCGAATGACAGGATCTCTGTGGTCCTTGTGCTTGGAGACAATATCGCAGGCTTCCTGATAATGGTCCTGCATGTACATTCCTCCCTGCTCAAGAAGCTCCTTCAGGACCAGCAACGATGCGTGGACAGACTCGACAGTGGTAATCTTAAGACCTTGCCGGGCCTCGCTGTAGATTTTGCTCATCCAAATCTGCTTCATTTCTTGGTCGCGCTCTCGAATGATGCGGAAGCAGGCGCTCACCGTTTCCGCCGAGGTTTCGCGTATGCGCTGGCGTAGATCGCGGAGCCCGATCCAGATCCAGTCGAAAATGGTTGGGATGTACTGATACATCAGCGTCGGTGCACTTTTGGCCAGCTCTCTGAGCACGAGAACAGCACTATACCGGCGTTCTTCGATCCGGTCATTCTGGAGCCACTCCAAGGCTGTGTTGACCTCGGAGTCGATGAGTTCGGATATCAAAGAGCCGCCAGGTCGGCACAGCTTCCCGAGCGCGATGGCAGCTGGTTTCATGGGGTTCACGTCTTTCCCTCGAAGTATTGTCTTGATGTTCTGCGTGAAGCGGGTGTACTTGGCCGCCACGTCGACCCCATCAAAGTCCACGAGGGCATCGACGGCGTAGATGCCCCCAAGCCGCTCTGCGGAATCGTTGCCGTGTGCAATGAGCTGGGTGATTTTGCTATTGACCGCATTGTAAAAAACAAGGAACTGTTCCTGGTTGAGGTCTAGCCATGTCTTTAGCATAGGTCCGCCGTGATACGAACCAAGGGGAGGAAGCAACGGACCTTGGTAGCACGCCTCCACGAGCTCACGCAGCTGTACGGCAGCGCGCATGCGCACATCATCACCGGCGCTTCTAGAAGTCAGCTTCCATGAACTTGAAGATCCATCAAGGGCACGAAGGGCCCCAGGAATGGAGAGACTGACCGCGATCGAAGCCCCCGCGTGGTATGCTCCAGTCGCTCCAATGCGGCTTGCTGTTGTTGCGCCATCCTCCCCTTCTAGCGCAGGAGCGTGATGTCAGAGCAGCATGAAACGAAAGCTACGTAAACCTTGGAGCAGTCCAATCACACTGGTCGCATTTGTCGTCTCGGCCTCGGCTATGGTGCGCCTACCGGTGATTTGGGGTAGAGGGGGGATCGGCGTCGAGCCCGTGTCGAGTGGGCAAAGGAAACAAAGTCGCAAGCCACTTCACCTGGCTGGGAGCAGGTGAAGAAGTTAAAGGAAGAATGAAGCTGTGTCTGCAGCATCCGCTCGCCACCAGCTCCCAGTAGCGGTTTACCTAGACAAGAGCCGGATGAGCTCGACAGTGATGCTGGTAACCAAGTGGGCTCCACGCTCGATGCGCCTCGAGTTTCAACGACCAGGACCCAGAAGAAGGCATACTTGTATGGTGGCCAGCGTGCCAGCCTCCCAAGCTCTGACCTTGAGTGGGTCGGACAACGCACCGTGTGACGTCCTGAACCCGCACGCAGGTGGGATGTGGTGGCGGGTAGCGTGGATTTAGGTACTCTACATACATCATTTCAGCGTGCGAGAACTTCTGTTGCGTATGTATACTTGCACCTGCATTACATAAGACGTGCTAAGCAGCCGGACAAACACCTAATTGGTTTAAGCGGGAGACATTGCAGTACTGTCTGTGGGCATCGCCGGCACTGTACGAGCAGGGATCAGAATTTATCGATAATGACATCTGCATTCACGTATGTACACACAAGTAACACTCAACTTGTCAACCTACAAGGATTATCACAGACTCGCACATAATTCCAACCTGACTCTTTCAGATCCCATTGTGCTTGCACTGATCTTGCCACTGGATTTTCCAAACACGACATACGGTTCATCATTCTGATTATCTGCGAGCGCACACCGATCGATCTGTTTCCGCTTCGCCAAGTTCTGATCAAGACGTCATGGGAAATGATGGCGGTTCCATCCCCAAGCGGCGCGAGCTGGTGAAGAACGCCGCCCGAGCACCCACGGTATCAGAGCTGAAAGCGACGGCGCTCGAATCTCTCGACCACTCATGGAAGCACTGCTATCTAAGCGGTGCACCACTTGACATCGACGCCGCCGTTTCCGACTGGCGCGGACGGCTGTACAATTACGAAGCTGTTCTGAAGGACTTGATACCGTCCGATCAGCAGCACGAGAGTTCACTTGCCACTCTCGGCATCACCTCGCTGCGAGATGTAGTCAAGCTTCGGTTCTCCAAGGATGGAAAACAGCCAATATGCCCTGTTTCCATGAAAGAGATCGGGCCATCCACAAAAGCCGTCCATCTTGTGCCATGCGGCCATGTCTTTGCTGAAGTAGCCATCACAATGATTCAGGAAACTTCATGCCCTGAGTGCGGCGACATATTTCGCAGGGAAGACATCATCCCAATACTTCCAGCTACCCAGAACGAAGTCCAGAGGCTGGAGAGGAGACTTGAGTATTTGCGAGAAAAGGGACTAACGCACACTCTTAAGAAAGAAAAGTCTGAGAAAAAGAAGAAGAAGCGCAAGTGTGACGAGGTCAACAATGGTAAACCGGGGACTGAGAAGATCACAAAGCCCGGCTCATCTGCCAAAGAAACCGACTCTCGGCTGAGCGGTATAAATAATCCGATCGCGGCGTCTCTAACAGCCAAAGTCATGGCAGAGCAAGAAGAGCGAAGCAAGAAGCGAAGACTTGCCGCAGGCATGGCGTCCAGATCAAACGAGCCCATCCCGAGCTAGCCCCTCCTTCAAAGGAAACATGTATTCAGTTTCTTCTTCAACTCCATCCGGCTGACGACTCACTTGGTGAGGGCTTGCGAGGTACCACATCGGACACCTAAAATGACTGCAACAATGAAGTCTAGTGTCGCTTTCAAGTCCATGCAGCAGTCCGACAGCACTCGCAGAACCAGCACGACTGATTAGTCTTGTTTGCGTCAAATGTGCGCTGGATCATATTACCGCTGCTGAAGCTTGTATAAACTTGAACATCGCTGGTGTCGGCTTCGGCTGCCTCGCATCACCATGTGTATGCATCGACCTCTCCTCTTACTCTCGAAAACAGCTCAATGTTTTGGGCACGGAGAACATATCATTACTGGCCTGGTCCCACTGGGCAACTCTATGTTACCAGAAACAGAGATATTTGACCATGTGAGCGTATCGATTTATCTTGATCGACTGCCACTATCGATTCTATCGCCATACATCTGCTGATGAAGAATTGGTCGACAGATAGTTGAGATAGTAGTCGCAACTTGGTTACGCAAGTACATCTCAACCATACGTTCTGGAAAGTCGACAAGGCGCTTGGCGGTGATACCTAAAAGTGTTCAGAAGCCCCGGGAAGAATGCATCGAGCCTATCGCCCCATTTCAGAGTTCAATATAGAGCTACTGCTGGTTGAGTGATGGATCCCATACAATAACGCCAAGATCAATGGTCCTTTCAGCTATCACATTCGTCACCCCCTCAGTGCCCCTTCCATAGCGTAGGTCTGCTGTCGAAGCATATGCGATTAAGACTCGCAGAAAGACCCGATTCTGTTGAGCAATCAAATGAGCTCGACTACAGGCTCCAGAAGTGTGTGAAGGGGGCAACTTTGAACGGAATAGGAGAGGGCGGGTGCAGGCCACGTTTCAAGGGATTTCTTTTACATGCTAGCAATACTAGTACTTGTAAGAGACGGGAATGGCGAATCAAAAGCTTAACTTATCTATTGTACTAAGGTTCCCACGTGGCTGCTAATTGAGCATCCATTCTCAAAGAAAAGGACCGGACGACTGCCTAGCTACGCGCTTGTTTTGTCTAGAGTCTCAATCGCGATTCATCCATTGTGCCAACCGCCTGTGCGCGTCTGGGAAGAGCCGTTGGGCCAATTTGCCCGAGGGGGGGGACGAGAGCCTCCGGAAGGCGCCGAGCCGTGACGGGTTGATTCGAGAAGGATGAAGCCTTGCCCACCTGACCGACTGACTGATTTAACAATACAGATGCCGTCTTGGCTGATGGGAAAGTAAGCATCCGTGAGCATTCACGACCTGTGCATCAAAGTGCTCGAACGCTTCTCTGGCCTGCAAGGTGCCAGCTTCCGCAACGTGCGTGCGTACGTATACAGATGTCTGGAATTAGAAGTCTGCCCAAGCCCCCGTTAGCCCTGGTCAGCGCAGGGGCATTCGTCTTAGAAGAGTGCTCCTTTGTAAGAGAATGGCGTGGTAACGACCGGGGGTCCGTGACCCGATCGGGTAAGTCTCGTCAGCGAGCTACCGAACGGATCTGAGGAATCCCGTGGTGAGATGCCCATGAGCCTCCCGCAACACCACATGCGTGTCTCACTAGCCAATGAAACTCTCTTTGAAGCAGACGTCGCGGCCGTCTTCCTCCCGGGAGGGCCTCTTCCGGCATCCGATGCTGTTCGTTTTGTTATCAAGGCAAAAATGTACTCGCGGAGGTCCCGCTTTCCACATAAATACATGATGTCCGGCACACCTCGGCCGTTCTTGGCACTTCATGTTCTATCCCAAGTTCCCTCTCGCTTGAATCCTGTGTATCTATTCAATCAAACGCAAGGATGCTCTACTCAGCTGCTCTTGCCGTTGCTGCTCTGGGCCTCCAGGTTGTCACGGCCGCCCCCACAATTGGAAAGCGTGCTGCCGATGTCGACGATGGTGAGTGCCTTCGCCTTCGTCAATGCCACAACTTGGACAGTAGGCGCCTAACCGAGTTGCTTTAGGAGTCATCTTGAACTATGCACTGACACTGGAGCATCTCGAGAACAAGTTTTATCGCGATGGTCTGGCAAACTTCACCGAGAAGCAGTTCGCCGAAGCAGGCTTCGATGCTGCTTTTTACAACAACCTCAAGCAAGTTTCCAAAGACGAGTCATCCCATGTTGACTTTTTGACCAAGGCTCTTCAAGGTGATTATCATCGTGCTCAAATTCTAGCGCCATGCTGACTGTTCGCCCCAGCTACCGGTCTCACCGCCGTCAAGGAATGCACATACAACTTTGGAGTTCGTGATGTCAAATCCTTCGTCGCGACGGCATCAATCCTAGAAGGCGTCGGCGTATCTGCGTACCTTGGCGCAGCATCTCTCATCGCATCAAAGACGATTCTCACAGCCGCTGGCTCGGTTCTCACCGTTGAAGCGAGACATTCCTCACACATACGGGCCGGTCTGAAGCAGAACCCTTTTGCTCAGGCCTTTGACGTTCCACTCTCTATCAACGAAGTTTACTCGATGGCCTCGCAATTCATTGTTGCGTGTCCTTCAGGCAACCCTGCTCTTCCCGTGAGAGCCTTTCCTAAGCTCGCTCTTGATACCAACAGATCCAAGAACGTTGGCTCCGGCGCCACGGTGATCTTGATCACTCCCGATGGTGAAGTCGGGCGTGACAGGGGAAGGGACAGGGGAAGGGACAGGGACAGGGAAAGGGACAGGGAAAGGGGAAGGGATAGGCAGATATTTATCGCTTTCATTGCTGTCACTGGCCCTACCTTCGTCGAAGCTGTTGTTGTCAACGGTGGCTACTCAGTCCGCATCCCTGACGGCTTTTCTGGCCAGTCTTACGCCGTTCTTGTCAGCAGCAAAGACACTGTCTCTGACGACACTATCCTTGCCGGCCCTTCCTTCATCGAGGTACGTTTCATTGATGCTTTTCAAACGGTCAAAAATATCTCTAACGCGATTGTGGTAGATTCCATGATGCAATGAGCGTGGATGATTCTCTTTGGCTTACAATTCTATTTGCTATTGGTTGGGGGTGGCTTGGCGTTAAAAGCGATGACATGGTATCAGTTCTTCGATAGCCTAGTGGTAATAATGTGTATTCCACGCAAAGCTGGGCTTTTATTCTCCTTGCTGATGATCAACGTTGCGTCGTGTATTCGGATGCGTGAGGTGCGGATGTATACACATCAAATAACGGTATTGCATCGCTCCGCGTGCGGCCGCATAGTTGAGGCTCTCTTATTTAGACCTGGCCAGGTCGAGCCATTGATCAATACAAGTGAATGCTCGCTGAGGCAGCCCCTTGTATCTCTTTTCATCATAGGTATCCAGAAGAGCTGCGCGAAGGCGCTTTGCTCGAACAATCGAAGTCATCTTTGCTTGCGACGGGTTATTCTTCTTGGCAAACTCATCTGCTTCTTCCTCCCGCTCGCGACGTCGTTTCCGTACGTCGGCACCATCTGCCTGCTCGGCGGCACACAGCGCGCAGTTACACGAAAATCCCCAAGTCAAGTCAAGCGCCGCGCGTCTAGCATCGTAGTCGCTGTGTTCGACGTATGCGGCCGTGATTTCTTCGCCTTTGGCTATGCTACGAACGGCGCGCAATATCAACAGATCGCCGACAAAGTCTCGTTTCGCGTTGGCGACGCAGCAGTGGTTGATGTAGGCCGTACGGATGCAGATACACGTGCTTGCGTTGCTGACGTCCTCGGACTCGGTCTGCTGTCCAAGGTCGAAAGCGTTTCGCTGCACAATATCATGAATCTGGAACACGTCGACGACGGGGGTTCCATCCTGCTCGTGAACCTTCTTTCCAAGACCCTGGTAGTCCCCAAACAAGTCCAAGACTTTCTGGATTTGGGACGGGTTGTTTCGCAGCTTTTCTACTAACGCTCTGTGTAGACCGGCAGGGAACACGCGAATGGCTGCGTCCTTGCGTAAGTCGCATGTGAGGACTGAAAAAGCTCGGGGATCGTTGGCCCAGACAGCACAGAATGCCTTCTCGTACATGATGATTTCGTTGGCTTTGATGTCACGAGTTGCAAACAGGCCGCGGCCGGCTCCAGGGCTATCACGAACTTCTGTGTGGCCATGGAAGCTTGCTGCGTCTACCCGCCCCTGAGTTCTAGAAAGATTCTGCGCAATCTTCTTCATGTTATACTCTCCAGTTGATGCCTCCTTAAGGCGCATCCTAGCTCGAGCAGCATACGACTTTCCGTGGGCACTATCGGGCTGGAGCTTCTGGTGTTGCTCGAAATAGTCCAGCGACTCTTGGAATTCGCCGAGATTGTACGCGGCGAGACCGGCGCGATAGTAGGCTTTGGCATCCAGCTCCCGTTGTTGGTCGTCATTGCCATGAGTAAGGGATGAAAGCGCATCGGATTTGGCCTCATCGAAACGTTGTAAGAGAAGGTTCACATGTGAACGATTCCTATGGATATCCCGTCGCAAGGTTCCTGAAGTATCCGATTCGGCCAGCTTCAGTCCCTTCGTATACATCAGATGCGCTTGTGCCTGGTCCTGTTTTTGCAACGCTGCATTTCCCAACTCCTTGCACCGCCGGGCTGTCTCCTCCGGGACAGGAGAGTCGCTCTTAGCATGGCGCCACGAGTCTGGTCCGTCGCTATATCGAGATATGATCAAGTCCGAAGGCTGATCTACCCGTATTGTGCGCACCTGGTTGTCGTCGAGTGTATAATATGGCTCTCGGATGAGGAATTCAGAGCCCCAACTAAGGACATCTTCGCCAAGTCTATTCTTGTGTAGAAACACTTCAAGCCTCTCGGCCTCATCTTCCTTGTCTGCTGAGACGACAGTCCATGAGGATGCTTTCAGCTCAATGACGGGAGAGATTCGCCGGACCGCAAGCACACGCCCTCGGTGATGCGTTTCCATGCGTAGCTCTGACAGGGTCATGGGCTTCAAATAGGGAAGCTCTACAATGCAGGGCAGGTATGGACGACCAACAGGATAGACTACCATCTTATCCTGGCTATTATTTGCCGCTGCTGGTGCAAGTGACGAGAAAGCCATGTCACGCATGAGGGAGTCATACACCGCATGCTGGGTCAATGACTTTGCGTCGGTTGGCACACATGCTTGACCACTCTGTCTCTCACAGTCGTCTATCCTGGCTCGAATTTTCTTTCGCACGCGGTCCGACTCCTCGGGCGTCATAAAAAGGGTGTATGGATCGGCCATCGTGAGGAAGGGGGATAAAGATGAGAATGAGTTGTTGAAAGTCTAGGCACCATTACGCGGAACAAAATTCTATCAGGACGCCACTTTCCACGGCGGCGTCGGCGCCGAGAGGCGACACCTAATGTGCCCTACCGTGCCCACCCGCAGGGCCATACACAGGGGTCGACCTCCACTGTCAAACGTAACAACTACCACCGTGAAGGCTACACGAGAATTTCGGCATTGAAAAGGAAACATCAAGCCAGCTAACAGGTAATTACCTATGCTCACACAAGACAAGTACTTATGTCTGACTACACGGGCTCAGCCTGGATTCATTTCTTCTAAGCCGACTCTCGGGCCGGTTGACGTCGTTGCGCGGAATTCCAATTCTGTGGCGTAATGGACTCCGAGGTCGGATCTCGCAGCCTCAACCTCATATATGCGCGCCGACCTATGTATGAGGCTCATATGGTGACCAATTACTCGTCAGATAACATTGGACAATGCAAATGTTGGCAATATGAAGGTCGTCGCAACCTTATACCTTTCCACACCTTCCCACTCCTGTCCATGACCTAGTCGTCCCTTACTTAAAGTTGCTGGATAAATCTCAAATCCGTACATTTTCGTGATGGATTCTACGTCACCCCGGCCAACAATCGTCGTGATTGGGTAAGCTTTTGGCTCCCATTGACACGTCTGCGTGACGCGGCTGATATCCATCTTTCGTAGGGCCGGCATCATAGGCTTAACTTGCGCCCTCGAGCTCCAGAAAAGTTTCAACTCTGACATTCTCATCGTCGCCCGTGAATGGCCTCACTCCACGCCAGCATTGTCTTCTCACTCACCCGATTACGCCTCCATGTGGGCAGGCGCCCATGTGCGTCCCATACCCGTCACCACGGCTCAACTTCAGCGCGAGGCGGCTTGGTTGAAATCCGCCGTCGCCGAGTTCGACCGCCAGGTTGAAGAGCAACCCTGGAGCGGCATCACGCGGGTGCCAGGCGTGGAGCTTCTCGAGCAGCCCGATGAAGGATACCAAAGACAGAACGCCGCCACCTTTGCGCGCGAGACCGGGTTGAAAGGGTATCGAAGGCTGCGCGGGGACGAGGTCCCGGAGAACGTGGCCTTGGGTTTTGCGTACGACACGTTTTGCATCAACTCACCGGTGTACTGTGAGAGTTTGCTTCGCTCGTTTATCCTACGAAGCGGAAAGACTCTGAAGCGGGCTCTAAAAAGTGAATGGCAGGCGTTCACATTGGCCCCCAATGTCACGTTGACTGTCAATGCCAGTGGCATGGGATTCGAAGATGCCAAGTGCTTTCCTACCAGAGGTGCGTTCATTTTCCCTTGTCTGTCATCGGCACCCTCTACCTGCTGATTCCCGTTGCAACCACTCATGTTCTCTCTCGTCCTAGGTCAAACGGTGCTCACGAACCTGGACGTCGACAAAACCATCACACGACAAAACAAGGACGGCACTTGGTCCTTTCTTATCCCGCGGTTTGGCAACGGAGGCACCATCGTTGGCGGCACTAAAGAACCAGGCGATTGGCGCTCCGAGCCCAGTCCTGTAACCCGAGCAAATTTGCTTGCAGGAGGCAAGCGACTGGAGTCATTCGCCGCGGATAAATCTGGAAAGACACCACCATCGAGTGGAGAGAAGAAGAATCTCGCTGTGCTGGCTGACATCGTGGGGCGAAGACCAACCCGAGACGGTGGGATGAGAATCGAGGTCGAGAAACGAGAGACGCTCGGATTTGAAGGAGTTGCCCGAGTTGCCCCCGTAATTCACGCGTACGGTGCCGGGGGCAGAGGATACGAGATCAGCTGGGGAGTAGCGAAGGAGGTGGCTCAATTGGCCATGCCAATCATGGAGACGGCATCGTCTATCAAGGCGCGGTTGTAGTGGATTGGTCAAGGCTGGCATTTTTCAGCGGATTCAGGTCCAAGAATCTGCTCCAGATGTCAGCTCCAATCACTTGAACGTGGATTTGCAGCTTTCTCAAGTATTGACATTACCGAGGAGATTGCTAATTGTAGCAGCTCAGCAAGGCTTTTCCTAGTCAGCCAGCACTCTTGCTTTCCTTTTGAACGATGCTCCGCCGAGGCCGTGGACTTGGTTGCCCTCGTCAATATCGGCTCAACGACAGTGTCTGAGAACAAGTTGAATAATGTGATATTGGCGATAAGAAAGCTAGCTATCACAATGAATATGGACGGCTTGAATGTCCGCCACTGAGTCTGTCATTCCGTATCGATGAGTGTGTACATGTCGAGCAGCGCCCGCTGTAGATAGACTTCAAGATGAAACACGCATTCGCTTCTATGATACAAGATACGGAAAATGCAAAGACGATCTGTGAGTCCTCAATTTAAGTCTTGCATAAACTCAACACGATCCAAGAGAATCTGCCGATATCCCAAGTATTCCTTAAATCCTTCCCACTCGGGGCCGCTCTCCTCGCCATGCCGCCATGGCTCCGTGAAGCCCCAGGCGCAAGCCACCTTGTCAAAGGCGGCTCTCTCGTCCTCCCTGAGCCACCTGTATCTCAAGGGAGTGCCTGGGGCCCATGTCACGCGCTTCATTTGGTCTTTGTTGCTCAGTTTCGCAATGATTCCCAGAGAACCCACAGCGAAGAAATAGCCCGATATACCTGCTACACCGAGCGCCGTAGCCGTGGTGATGTCCATGGTGTTTTGCCAGTACGCGGCGTAAGCTGTTGAAAGGCCGAATATCCCAAACGGCAGGGTCAATAGTCCAATGGCAGGAGCGGTACCATGTCTGAGCAGCTTTTGACGTTTGAAGGCCGGTACGCAGTATGCTGCCTCAATTATGCCGAGTGACGCATCCAGGTTCTTAGCGTCGATGGCAGTTTGCAAGGCCAGACCGGCGACCGCCTCCTCCACCGCCTTTGATGCGGTATTGGGATTTTGCGACACGTACTTGATCTCGTCGTTCTGAATGACCGGCTTTGGCTTCGTCGCATATAACTCAAGTACAGAGGGAAGGGTGTCTGCTCGGCCCAGCTGCGCCTGAACGTGGACGTATAGTTCCAAGACATCAGCCGTCATCTCCACATTGGGATGCGTCACGATGATATATGCTGCTTGAGATATCCTTCCGACCGCATCTTGGAGCTTGGCGTCGATCGGGATTCTCGCTCCCGTTCGCTCCGAACCGAGGGTAACCAATTTCGATGCCGATGCTTTGGATTGCGCTTCAGCTCGCTTCAGCTGTGGATGAAGCGCAGCAGCGGCCCGTAAGCATGATTGAAGAGCAGCAGTCGTAAGCTGGGCTGTAGGTATTCCGTCGATCGACGTGAACTTCTTTTGGCTATCCTCCGCTACCCTCGCGAGCTCCACGGGCTCGGTTATTGGAAGTGTCGAGCTTGCGCCGACACCAGCAGGCGGCGCTCTGAGTCCCAGATCGCCCGGAAGCCCCTCAGCAGATGTCGACACCCATCTTATAGCGGCTGTATGGCGAAAGGTTGTTCTAGGGATCTCCCGGCTGTACAGAGAAGCAAACTGATGGAGTATTGTTTGCCTCGACGTCTGCAAGCGTACGAGAGCGCAAGAGTCGCACACGAAGGCGCGACTCTGCCGTGCCGCAGACCGCATGTGAATTTTCCAGCAATTGGGAGAAGATAATCAAGTTCTAGTAGGAATTGGGATGTGGTTTGGGGGAATTGGCCTCCCATTCATACAAGTGCTGCGATGTGATCCGTGGATGATAAGACAAGAAACTTATTTCTGCGGGAGAAAGCTGTGGGTCTCATCTCTCACAAAAGGTTGGAGCGCTTACAGGGACAGTGCAATGTAACCCCGTACCTGAGGGGCGTTTGGACCCTCAGCACAACCAGATGACGAAACAACCACGCAAGCTTCCTTTCACATTCTCACATTTCCAACCGTTTTCTCGTCAAACATCTCCTCCCCTCGCCCTACACTTTCAACACGACGCCACTGTACGTGACTCCAAAGGACTAGAAAGAGCAGCAGACTGGATTTTTGCCCAGAGTCCGCTTATCCGCAAGAACCTATTCCAACCTCTGAAGCGTCGGTTTCGTCGAGCACCTCATCATCACCACAATATTCACCTCGTATTGACGGGACGACGCAATGCCGCCGCCGCCTCCTCCTCCTCCCCCTCCTCCCCCTCCGCCACCAGGGGGGCCGCCTGGCGCTGGCAAGATATCCTCGCGACCCCCTCCCAGCTCTGGAAACAGGGTATGGACACCAAAGTTACCCTCGTCTCATTCTTACCAGAGTGTAGCTGACTCTCTGTCGCAGAATGCTCTACTATCTGACATCAGCAAGGGAAAGTCGCTCAAGAAGGCCGTCACTAACGATCGATCGGCGCCCGTTGTCGGCAAGACATCGTCCTCAGCAGGGCCGCCCGTTGGCGGAGCACCTCCGATACCCGGAAACCTTGCGCCTCCCGTACCCAGCAGCCGTGTGAGAAGCAATAGCGACCAAGGTTCTTCTCAAAATGCCGCATCTAGTATGGATTCTGCCCCTCAACTCGGAGGCTTGTTCGCTGGCGGGATGCCCAAATTGAAGAAAAGAGGCGGCGGCGTTGACACTGGAGCGGACACGGGCTCGTCATATCTGTCGGACCCCGGAGAGCCCGTCAACTCAGCTCCAAAACCTCCGACGTCCTCTGCCCCAAGTCCGCCCAAGGCAGCAGCCCCGATGATACCTGGACGGCCTCCAGCTCCGCCAACGGGAGGAACGAGTACTCTCCGAAAAGTAACGCCTCTAATTTCCGGATCACCGAAAGGACCCCCTCCTCCGATTGGCAAAAAACCACCTCCACTCCCGACCTCGAGAAAGCCGTCATCAAAGACAGGCCTGCCACTTACGAGCTCGTTAACTTCTTCACCTTCATCACAGCCCCCTCCGCCTCCGCCTCCTCCATCCGGCCCGGCCCATCTACCACCCCCACCCCCATCTTCCGCTGCACCTTCACGACCAATACCATTGCCACCTCCACCACCTCCTCCATCAAGTACGAACGCAACACCTAGTCTAGCTGTCCAAGCAGCTATTCGTGCGGCTGAGCAATCTCCGAATACAGCACCCCCGGAACCGCCTCCACAACCTCGAAGTCGCGGGTCATCGTTCCGACAGTCCATGCTCGATGCGAGCACGTACACCTTGTCTGCTAATGGGGCCAAAACACATTCGACGAGTCGTAGACCATCTCATTCTCCAACTCACAGCGCAGAAGGGAGACTAGTTATCAACGACACAAGATGGCAGTTCAAGGATGTGAGCTTGTTTCCGAAGCCTAGGGAGTTCGTCGGTGGTACGAGAAGATACAGGGCCGGCCGGGGAAGCAGTGTACCTCTAAACCTCAGTGCTCTATAGATACAATGGAAAAGATGTGGCTGCGACCTGAATCCACAAAGCTGCTCTCCCATCTTCGCTTTGAAAGGTTCGCGTATTCAAAATTCAAAAACCAATCTGAAGTTATTTGCATCCACGATGATGATGGCTCGTGCCGTTTTGTCACAATATGTGGCTGCCAGCTTTCATCAGCATGATGTGAACTGCTTCATGTCCAGGCTAAGGAACTTCATCCTTCGTTTCATTGTGTGAATAATGCGTAAGAGAAGAAATTGGATGGTTTGTTCGAGTTAAATATGCCGTATTGTGCAGTTGTGTCAGTCCACGCAAAAAATTGGCTACATTGACTTCAGGTAATTGGCCTCCTTGATCTTGGCCTTCCTCTCCTTGCGCATCGCCTTTCTTAGCTCTTCCCGCACCTGGGCCGCGGCGATGTTATCCTCAAGAGTACCGTTCTTCAGGCCAGGAAGGTTGATCGACTGGTGCTGTATAGGTACTTTCGGTGCTAAGGCTTCGAGGTTGCCTTCGGCGATTAGCTTTGCCTCCATTGCCTTTTGCCGCTTCGCAGCCAGTCGTCGCTGCTTTTTAGATTTGGCTGTCGTCTCATTAGCAACGAATCCCTCGAGTTCGGCGGTCAGCCCGTTGTGTCACCTACAGAATTCGTCACCCGCATCCTCTTCCGCTGCGCCTGCGCTCTTCTTCATGACCTCGAGACAGGACCATAGCCAAACTGGATAGTCTTCGTCCTTCATGGCTACAGGGTCCTGACCTCCCTTGGTGTAGTTCAGGCCATTGAGGACAGTCCCCTCGGGGCATATCGAACGAGCTGTTGAAGCTTGATTCGGCGTTTCAGCCGCATCCGTGATCGGTGTCGATAACGTGGGCTCGGCTGAACGAATTGGCGCTGATGTTGAGAAACTGCGAAGCGGGACCAGCCTGTTTCGAGCAACAGCTGCCCGGATACACCTTGTGCAGAGCATCTCGAAGGGCGTTGTTGAAATGATGGCAAATGACAGAAGACAAGGCTAGGAAATTCGTGGTAGATTTCAGTAGCTAGCTGTGGGTCTAACCAATCAGATGGCCGCATTTTTACATCAGCCTTGCTTCAAGGTTCACGGGATGAAACAGTAGGTGCACGTAAAGTTGGCTGTGGGCTTCGAGGGAATCTGGATGATGTGCGTATAATATGCGTATAATATGCGTATATTTCGCATTTCTTTCTTCCTTCTTTTCTGTCATTTCCTGACAACTTTTTCTTCTATATACATGTTGGTACAACGCCGAAAGCCCCCTTTCAAGTCTTTCTAGTCATTTGACATGAGTCCAGCGCCAGCTGCGCGAGGCCGAGAGCATTCGTGGTCATGGAATACGTGCCCAGCTCATCTCCCCCTCGAGCCCTCACGCCAGCTCTCACGGGAAATCAGTTTCTCTCCCTGTCATCCTACGTGGTAAACCTCCCGTTGTTGATGTTGGCAATCTTGTCGCTCGTATGCACCTTTGCTGCAAGGTCAAGATCTTGATCCTTTTGATCCATGTAGTTTTGTTGTATGAATTTCGTGCCTTTGATCTTGTTGGTGGCCAGCAATTGCAAATACCGTTCTAGACGAGTGTCAGCTACCGTGACAGTCCTCTCAGGAACACGTATTGCTTGATGACTAACCTCGCAGTTGCCCACAGTTTTCTAAATGATTGACGCCCTCTCGCATGTAGCATTTGCCCAGCTCTTCGCCGACAAGTCGGGTCATCATAGCACCAACCCACTGTTCCCGAATGATGGCATCTTCAGCCGCCTTGAAAGCTTTCGTATCGTCGTATTTCACACCATTAAACGTCGGAGGTACCGTCGGTTTCTGGCTCTGGAAGAGTGCAGACTCTGGGGTAGGCATTGTACCGATGTGTCTGAGCAACGCTCCGTCAGTTGTACGAAGCTCGAGCTATCACAGAGTCGCAATAGTAAGGCATCTAGCAACTAGTAGAGAGGTGCCATCAAAGCCTGATATATGAGGCCACAAGTAGCTCACCGCCCTCTGTTGTGTCGTTCGCGCCCCGCAATTTTACCGGCGAAAAAAAAAAATTCAGCCCGGGGCCCAGCCCCCAGGCCAAAGACTACAAAATCGGTCCGCTTCCCTCGCACCCTTTGCAGACTTCACCTTTTTTCCACAGTGCCCCAGCTCGCACTTTTTGATTATTACTCTGAAACAAAATTTCAAGCAATTTCATTCATTTAGAAGACATCAGATCAAGATGGCCAAATCCAAGTCAAAGGACAGCAAGGGTGAAGTCGCCGCTCCCCGCTCCAAGGGCGCTGGCGTGACCAAGCCTTCGCAAACCACCAAAGCCAAATCTAAAGACATGGCCAAGTCTGCTGCCAAGAAGGTGATTCAGGAGAAGGAAGAAAAGTCATCGAAGAAGAAGAAGAAGGCCGAGCCTGAGTCAGAGGAATCATCTGAGGAGGAAGAGTCTGACTCCAAGTCTGCAAGCGAAAGCGACTCTGACGACTCGGGTTCAGACTCTGAGTCCGAGCCTGAGAAACCCGCTGCCAAGAAGGTGGTCGCCAACGGCAAGGACAAGAAGGCTCAAGAATCCGAGTCTGACTCGGACTCCGCATCCGATTCTGATTCGGACAGCGAGTCGGAGGCAGGTCAGCCAAAGACGAATGGAGCGAAGCCCAACGGAACCAAGCCTGCGGAATCCGAGTCAGACGGTTCCTCTGAGTCTGATTCGGATAATGAAAGTGACGACAAAGCGTCGGACAGCGTGAGTCTGATACCAGATATTTGGCTCGATACATCATCGCTGACCATTGACATCCGCAGGACGACGATTCCGAGGAAGACAGCGATGACTCCGAGGATGACTCAGCAGACTCGGACGCCAAACCCAAGCCTCAGGAAGCCGCAACCGAATCCAAGAAACGCAAGGCTGATTCTGAGGTCGACGTAGCTTCCAAGAAGGTCAAGGCTGAGGGCGAGGAAGTCTCTTCCACCCTCTTCGCTGGCAACCTGAGCTGGAACGTCGACGATGACTTCTTGTATGAGACTTTCAAGGCTTGCGAGGGACTTGTTGGTGCTCGCGTGATCACGGACAAGGCAACTGGACGCAGCCGTGGTTTTGGATACGTTGACTTTTCCGATTCTGCCTCTGCGACAAAGGCCTATGAGGCCATGCAAGGCCACGAGCTCGACGGTCGTACCATTAACCTTGATCACTCCAAGGCCCGCTCTGCCGACTCTAACCCGCAAGAAAGAGCCGCCGATCGCGCCAAGAAGCACGGCGATTCTGTCAGCCCTGAGAGCGATACTCTCTTCGTGGGCAACCTGCCGTTCGACATTGATCAAGATACCGTGCGTGGATTCTTTGGTGAAGTTTGCGAGGTGACCAGCGTCCGGCTGCCAACTGATCCGTGAGTTTTGATCCTGCCCCGCCCGGAATGAATCGACTGCTAACATGACAGCAGTGAGTCGGGCAATCCCAAAGGTTTCGGATATGTCAGCTTCAACTCGATTGAAGATGCGAAGACTGTGTACCAGCAGCTGAACGGAGCTCCTATCGGCGGCGGCAGGATGTCGCGCACAGTCCGCCTGGACTTCGCGAGCGCCCGGCCACCGAGAGACGGTGGTGGCTTCGGTGGTGGCTTCGGTGGTCGCGGTGGAGGACGTGGTGGTCGAGGTGGTCCTCGTGGCGGCGGTGGTCGTGGACGAGGAGGCGGCCGCGGTGGTGGCCGTGGCGGTCCTCGCGGCGGATTTGGCTCTCGCGGGGGCTCTTCTAGCTTCTCAGGCTCCAAGATGACTTTCGACTAGAAGCCAAGCAACAGCGGGCTAAGCATCTACACGAGGGCTTTCCCGCGACAGCGGGCTTTTGGGAACTGTCGATTCTATTTCAGTTGACGGCTGCGTCTCTGACGTGCCTGTGGGCTTCGAGGAACTGATTCACCATGGAACTGTGATGGACCTGGGGGCTGTGGCACTTGACCCGTGGGCTTGTGGCGGTCTTCTTCCACAGGGAGAAGGCATCGATTGCATGGCTTCAAGGCTTTTTGATTGTGGGTTTTGTCATGCATTTGGGCTTCTGAGGGACTTCGCGGCTTGACGTGGGCGAGACTTGCAACGAACCACTGGCTCGTTGCAGGTAGACCTCTTTGTGCGTACGAATACTTCCGAGGGCACCCGGGGGCTTTACAAAAACCAGAACTCGAGACCTTGGGCAGTCCAAGCGACTGAAGCTGTCGCTTTGCTGGGTGGGCTGCGCCAACGAAACGTTTGCTGTACTGTAGTATTTCGGTAAGTATTGATGCTAGGTATCACGATGGTAATTTGAACATCCGATTTTACGTTAAGGAAAAGACTTGATTCGTTGCACAACTTCCATTCATTCTTGACTTCAATGCCTCCTGCCTGTATTCTGTATTGTGCATGCGATTCCCGTATGAATCTGTTCTGCTGTTTCATCTCGTCGTCCCATTTCGTCAGCACTCATGCATCAAAATGTCTCTCGTTTTCCTGACATGCCTGAGCAGTAGTCCCAACAGAGGACAGTGAAGTGATTGTGACTATTATGGGCAACCGGACCCCTACGCGCTTGCAGCAATACCACTTCTGTAGTGATCAATTATTACTGCACGGTTCCTGTCTCAGCAGTGGACGATGGCGCCCACAGATTTTGGCCTAGCCTTATCAGGCCACATACCTGTAGGTACGCATTGTACTGTACTCCGTACTGAACCCGTATGTATATAGCACATATATAAGTACCTATTACGTGCCATTCCCCGTCATGTTCTACATCGATTGGCCACTTAGGATCCACGTGCCGAGTGTCATCCCCCCCACGAGCCCTCGGTGAGGCACCTCCCTCTACTCAACGAGGCCTTTGAATCGTACGCAACCTCTGTTCCCTCCTTTGTCCTTGCTTGTTCGCCCTTCATCAGCTCCGCTCTCGTACGCTGTTGTTTTGACTGATATCACATCAGCTGATGGTCGGCAACCCTGTTCTCGACGACGGAAACAGAGGCCCTCGTTTCCCGACTTCGTTGCGACCGAAGCGGGGCTGTTCGCCGGTGCCGTCACTGTGCAATACTCTCTACGACCTTGAAACCAACGCCAGTCGCTTGACAACCTCTGATATATACACGACCGTGTTTTGTAGTTCTGAGCATGGAAAAGCAAACGAATAACCTTGAGCAGCCGGCAGGCGCAATGTCACGGCCTGCCGCTGCGAGACTCAGCCCAGGTCCGCTCTCCCTTTGACCGCCCCTCCATCCGTCGCTCAAGACAGTACAGTGAACATCTAGCTAACAGGCGCAGAGTCCTGGATTGAAGTATCGTCGCAGCCCTCATCATCCTCGCTATCAAGCATAGGCGACGAAATCGTCACAACGGGTCTGCGTGTCGGTGGCCCTTATATCCGTCGTCGCCGTACGCACCCGACTGCCCGGTCTGTACCCCGACAACAAACAACTAGTCATACTACTGGCACGAGCAGCCAGGAGGAATATGACGAGAGCGAAAGCGAGGACGACGCCATCTTGACCAGTTCTCTGGAGAATGTGGAGACACAACCCCGATCGGCTGGCAATGGTGTAGAGGTAGATTCGGATGACGGTGATGATGATGCAACTGCTCTCGGCCGAACAACAGACGCGCCAGTATTTAGGCCCCAACCGAACGCCTTCTCACATCCACCAAGGGCTGTACCTCGAAGGAGTCATTCCACAAGCTCCAGCGTACCCGCTCACCCGCATGGTGGTCTCGCGCGCCATTCTTTCCCTCAACGGTCGTACTCTCGCACCAGCCACAGAGGACCCAGCTTCATGTCGCCCTCTGCTCGCGAAGATAACGATGCAGCATTGAGAGCTTCCTTGACCACCCTTCTGTCGTGCGCAGCAGCAGCCAGGAATTTGCGTAAGCCTGACGAAGGAGCCGAAGCATGTCGGACGACTCGCAACGGCGTTGGCTCAAGCAGCCAACCTATGGAACTGCGTCTCATCTCCGAGACCGAACTGATGGATGACTCACGTCAAACAAGACCGACAGCTGCGACTTCAAAAGAGAAGAGCGTTCTCCCGGCAGTCGAAACGCCGTCAAGAACTGGCAGCAGCGGCGAGAAGTCGAAACGTGCTGCTTCAACAGGCCGCAACCCACGGGCGACCAAGAAGAAGAAGACAGTCATGGTCTCTGACGAGACGTGCGTGTCTCCGACATTGCTCACGTGGGTTATGAGCGCCGGCGTTGTCGTGCTCGTGTCCGTCGTGGGCTTTGGAGCTGGATACGTCATCGGACGCGAGGTTGGCCGGCAAGAAGCGCAAGAAGCTTTGACAGCGAGCATGAGCGGCGTCAACGAGACGGCTGGGAGAGAAGTGATTCGATCTTCAAGCGGTGGCTTGCGGCGTTTGAAATGGGGAGCCGTTGGTAGGAGCATTGTGGCGCAGGCTTAAGGGTATGCGATGGTGTCTTTTTTATATATCCCAGGTGAATTTATGTGCGATGGTGAAGCCAGGCATGGAGCTTACTTTAATTGCTTGTTGGTCAATTCAGTTCAATATAGCAGGTAGCACTGATAATTATATCGCACGAGTATGTCGTTCAAACCTCAACAACCTGTCAGTGCATCCTGATTCGAGTGCTCTCTACCAGGACAGTCAACCGAGCACCGTGGTTAGCATCAGGAACCAGTAGCGAGGTCGCGTTATCGCGATACAAGGCTCAAGCATTCGCATTTTGTATCTTGATAATATGTGCCGCATAGATAGGTAGGTAGGTCTGATAAGGTAGACATCATCGTTCATTGCCGAGGTACGAAAGCATTACTATTGTACCTGTGCCAAATATTGGCCAACTTCAAGTTTGCAGTTGTGTAATATAGCCGATTACGACTTACGAGGAGAAAACCCCGGACAACGTCCCTGGAAGTAGTATTACATACATGTCCGTACGAAGACAGAACTTGGCGGGCTGTGTGCACCTGGGTGAATCCGAATACGAGGGAAACTGCCGAATTGGGTTGTTTTGATTGGTCAGTCTCCGATCTCTCGCATAACGGCCCGCGGAGATATACTTTGTAATTGTATGCCGATCGGTTACGGGCCAAGAAACAAATGTCAGATCTCCTGGGCCAAATCCTGCTAACCAGCGCACAGCAGATGGACGATCATAGTTTTCTCGCATGGTACTACGGTATGGGTCTCCATTGCCGGTCCCACCATCCCCTGACCCTCATTCATTCCAAACTTAATTTTTCCTTGTAAGTCGTCAACCCGCCCTCCATTCGTTTTCGCTTCCCTACGGCTGGCTGCCTTCTTCTTCCCTCTCTGCCTAACATCGGTCGGCCATTTGATCTCTTCAAGAAGGCTTCTCTCAGTCCGCGCGGAATTGCTAACACAAGAAGAACCCTGTTGCTTCAGTGACAATGGGCATCTTCCAGGCGGCAGCAAGCCATCCGCTTGCTCAGCAGTACCAAGCCCTCGGGCTAGGGTCCCAAGTGGCCATCGGGTTATCCTTCTTCATCGCACTCTCCGTTGCCTTCAATGTCGCGCAACAGATACTATTTCGAAATCCCAATGAACCTCCGGTCGTCTTCCACTGGTTCCCCTTCATCGGCAGCACCATAACCTATGGCATGGATCCTCCCAAGTTCTTCCAAGAGAACCGCGCCAAGGTTCGTCTCGAATTCGCTCCATCGATGACCTTGACTTTCGAGGCATCTGTCTGACAAGTGACAATAGTTTGGCGACGTCTTCACCTTCGTCTTACTCGGGAAAAAGACTACAGTCGCTGTTGGCCCAGCTGGAAACGACTTCATCCTCAACGGCAAACTCAAGGACGTCAATGCTGAAGAGGTCTACACTGTCTTGACAACGCCCGTCTTTGGCCGCGATGTCGTTTATGACTGTCCCAATGCCAAGTTGATGGAGCAGAAGAAGGTGCGCCAACGCCGAGGGATCAAGATGTGTGGAGGAACGGTCTGCTAACAAGGGATATCCAGTTCATGAAGATTGCCCTCACCACCGAAGCGTTTCGATCCTACGTTCCGATCATTTCCAGCGAGGTCCAGTCATACTTCAAAAAGTCGGCCGACTTCAAGGGAAGATCAGGCGTTGCCGACATACCCAAGAGGATGGCAGAGATTACTATTTTCACGGCCTCGCACGCCCTCCAAGGCAGCGTCATGCGCAGCAAATTCGATGAGAGTCTCGCCGCTCTATACCACGATCTCGACATGGGATTCACTCCCATCAACTTCATGCTTCACTGGGCTCCGCTACCCTGGAACCGGAAACGTGATCATGCTCAACGCACTGTCGCCAAGATTTATATCGACACGATGAAGGAGCGTCGCGCCAACCTGGAGAAGGATAACGAACAAGATATGATGAAGCACCTGATGAACTCATCGTACAAGGACGGGACTCCTGTGCCCGAGCATGAGGTGGCGCACATGATGATCGCCCTCCTCATGGCCGGACAGCACTCATCCTCTTCCACCAGCTCCTGGATCATGCTTCGACTGGCCCAGAACCCTGAAATCATGGAAGATCTGTTCCAGGAGCAGGTCAAGGCCCTCGGCGCCGATCTGCCTCCCTTGGCTTGGGAGGATCTCGCCAAGCTTCCCCTCAACCAGGCTATCGTCAAGGAGACACTCCGCTTACACGCCCCGATCCACTCCATTATGCGAGCTGTCAAGCAGCCCATGCCTGTTCCCGGTACCAAGTTCGTCATCCCGACGACACACACTCTTCTAGCTGCTCCGGGTGTTTCCGCCACAGATTCGAAGTTCTTTCCCAATCCCAACGTTTGGGATCCCTACCGCTGGCTTCCAGACTCTTCCAACGCGCCCACCTTTGTGCGCAATGCTGCGGAGGAGGACGAGGAAAAGTTTGACTACGGCTATGGCTTGGTCAGCAAGGGTGCATCCTCACCCTACCTCCCGTTTGGAGCGGGACGTCACCGCTGCATCGGCGAGCAGTTCGCCAACGTGCAGCTGCAGACCATTACGGCCGAGATAGTTCGTATCCTGAAGCTACAAAACGTGGACGGTGGGCGGGACTTGATCGGCACCGACTACGCCTCGCTCTTCTCGCGGCCCCTAGAGCCGGCCAAGGTTCGCTGGGAACGAAGAGATTGAGCCATCGCTTCAATTTGACGAGAGTATTAGCATCATTGAGCCGACTTTGGAGGTCATGCCATCCTCGCTTTGGGCACGGTGTTGTGCCTGTACATAGACTTGGTTGTTGCACCGGCGTTTGAGGCGCCCATTTGCAGGTTGTCGGAAGGCTTAGCATAGATTATCGGTCATCAGGGCCAGAAAAAAGGGGCTATCGGTGATTGGAAAAATCGTGTAATAGACTAATTAATTCAATTTTATCTTGCATCCTTAGGGGGATGGTAGATACTATAATTCCTACGCAGGTCATCACCGAGCAGCATCAATAGGGAAATGCAAGAGTAGAGTGATCGACAGGTAACGCCTCATCTGCGACTCGATTATCCATGCTTCGTGGCGAGATTGCCCTGGCGCTGCATCAGTGTGCCATAGTTCCCCGGCCATGCTTCCGACGGCGCTACAGTCCATGACGCCGTCAGTTTCGGCACCGGACTAAACGGCAGCTCGAGCTTCGGCCTTTACCAGCCCTTTATTTTCTTCTCCTCCCCCCTCCTTTCGCTTTTCTCCCTCTTACGATTTCAATTTTAATGAGGCGAAAGCTGGTGTATCTCTTTCCTTCTGGCCAGGGTTTTCAAACAGTACCGAACACAGCAAGCCAATTCGTCCCAACATAATGGCCGACCAATACGGCCCTCTCGTTCGTCTTTGGGGCCTCCACGCCTCTGAACTACCATCGGCGTCGGCAACGGGGCAAGATCTGAGGCCATTTCTAACATCCATCTTCCTTGAAGCGCTACCTCTATTGCGCAGTGTGCCGGCAGACTCGTCATCCAACGGGTCACCATGGAAGTCGCGTGGCGTCAAGACCGTTTCGGCGTCAACATCGCCCGTGAATTTGTACGAGCGCGTCGTAACAGCAGATGAGCTTGTTCGCGTTATTCAAAAGCATCATCCAAAAATGGCCGGAAATGCTCCACGACCCGAAACGTGGTGTCTGCGCTGTAGTGTCCACGAAAACAGCGCAGCAACCTGGGCGGAATGGACACGCTGTTTCAAGGATGAGCATGCCGAGGCGGAGATGGCCTTTACCCCGTCCGTAGTCAGAACAGCAGTGAAGCAGTCGTGGGATTGCGCAGGCATCGAGCTGGACTTGCAGGGCGAAACGTGGGACCAAGTCACGTTGAAATGGGAAGAGTCCGAGCACAAGCTCCCTGGCGGCCCTCTGTTGAAGAATCGCGTGTTTCCGGTGCTTCAAGCCACGGCCATGAGGCGAGGACATGAGGAGTTCGTCGTAGTTCAGATCGCCGTGGCGACTGAGGACTCAAGCCAGCATGCCGATGGTCAGGACCCGAATGAAGGCAGCAGCAGCGTGGTTCGAGCAGCCTACACGAGCATCGAACGGGTACGTCAGACATCGGACGGCGTTGAATGGATCATGGGCACTGTGTCGGATGCCCGTGGTGTGTTGCCTGCTTGGATGCAGCGGATGGCGATTCCGGGTCAGGTGGCGAAGGATGTGAACTTGTTCCTTTCCTGGATTGCGCAGGAAAGAAAGACGACAAGGTCAAAGGAAGTGGCAAGCTGAGGAGGGCTTTGAGGAGCTTTGCGTGGCGAGAATGCGGCGTTTCGGTCTTTGGTGTCTCATCAAGGCCGCTGCTGGTGCTAAGCATCAAGTGAGGAAGGAACAGCATCTTCATCAACACTGGCAACTGCCTGTCCTACCAGCATCCATTGGTCCCTACATGTACCTTAAAGACGACCCTCCAGTGGCCCTATATTGTTCTCTCTTACCAGCGCTGCCCAAAGATTTGCCATTATCAACCTCCATGCACGTCTTGGCCCCTGACATTTGCCGTGGCTCGAAACCATCAGTGCGAGCGGGCGCTGCATCAACGGAAGCTCTGCACCATTTTGGGTTCCCTTCGCATTCATCTACTACTTCTCAGACAAAAGCCTTTTCAGTCTACTGGTTCTAGCAAATTGTACCATTCGAACCACCATGGCCACCATGCGTGGCCGCTCGCTACCGCCCACGCCTCGGACATCCCAGAGATACCCTCGATCCTCCACGTCTAATGATCCAGCAGTGCTGCTCTCGTCTTCTTCATCGGCCGCCGCTCTATTTCCGCAATCAAGCGCCAAGATCATGGCTCAAGCCGAAGCTCTTGCCAAGATGACGCTGGAACTCAACGTACGCGCCGTGACGGCTCAAGCCGAGCGAACAGAGCGCGACCTCAGGGCTCTCGTGGCCCGTACTTCCGAGGATGCCAAGTTCCGCCAAGAACATGGCGATCGCATGCGTGACATTTTCCGCGAGATCGTAGCCGTCAAGAAGCAGGTGGAGGGTGTGGAACTACAACATGAAACCGTCAAGGGCGACTTTGAAACCCTTCAGCTCGAAATGGCCGAAAGCGCGGCTCAGTTCCGTAAAGAGACGAGCGATTTGAAAGCCCTGGTCGATGACATATCGTGCCAGCTGGATGCGTTGCCCACGGCCTCGGCCATGGATGACGAGTTGAGGGGGCTCGGCGTCACGCAGACTCAAAGCGCGCTGGACGCCGGCCTGGCAAGCCGAACAAATAGGGAGACAACCAACACATCATCGAAACTCTCGCGTAAGTCACAAAGACTAATAATCTGTTTATACCATCTGACATGGGCTCGCTTCCTCGGCAAACAGAATGCTCCCATCAGCCCATTCGTTACCGCATTCAAGAGGCCATCAAATCCACCCGTCGCTGGCACCACGATCACAAAACGACCGAACTCTCCGAAGCAGTCTTCATAGCCAACTATCTCCGCAAGCAGTCCCGGCGCGACTCCGCGCTAGCTGTCTACATCCAACGCGCCATTCAGAAACGAGTGCAGCGCCAGCGTCCAAAGCCCAAACGTAAAAGACCCGGATCGCTCCAAGAGTTTTGCCAGGACCTGACGTGGAAGGATGTCACGGCAACGGTGGAAGAAGTGCTGGTGAGAAGGGTGGATGCCACTGTGGAAGCATTGAGTCGATCCCAAGAAGCGAGCAGAGGCGCCTAATCACTGAAGTCTGGCCATATTTTCGCAGTCCCGTGGTGTAAGTCAATCGAAGTTTCCTTGCTTGACATCGATAAGTGCACGGCCTTCGAAAACGCCTGTCTCGATGCTCGGTTGAAGATTCAAGTATGTACAATGATTTGTAGACAACCCTCTCGCCTGCAGCTCTCTGCGTTGCGTCCTCCCTCGTCCCTATTCTTGAATGGGATATCTTGTGCTCTGTGGCGGACCCCAAAACGCCTATGGTACTTCAAAAGGGAAAAAAAAGGCATAGCAAAACTACTTGCCCCTTCCTGAAAACAAAAGCTCCAACGCCATGCTTAAATACATGCAATTTTCACCACGAGCCGATAGACGAACCTCGACTGTATGGCGAAAGAAACCCCAGCTTTCTTCAGTCGTCCATCTCCATGCCGATTGACCCCTTCTTCAGCTCAATCTCTGACCTGAGCTGTTTGATTTGCTTCTCCAGCCGCATCTGCAGGATCTTGTTCTTGGTGCCCTCCAAGTCCTTGGTACGACGCTCAAGCTGTTTCTGCAAATCGTTGATGATGTCCTTGACGCCCTGTTCCTCGTCACGCTGGGCGCGTTGGTCCGCATCCAGGTCTTCGTCCTCGTCATCATCGTCATCATCATCGTCGTCGTCTTCATCCTCCTCGGATTCGTCATTTTCGATGCTGTCCTGTATAGCCGGTGCGGGCGTTTCAGCCTGCGTCGTCGTGGGCGTAGCCATTTCGCCGGGCGTATCGGCCATGACCTCGTCGGCGAAGGCGGCTTCGAGGTCAGCTTCGAGATCGTTGTCGACGTCTTGCGGCTGGGTTCCGAAGTAGCTCATGCTGTCGTCGAACTCGCCCTCGGCGTCCTCGTCGATGGCCAGGGTGTCTTCGTCCTCGACTTCGCGTTGGCGGTCGTCGACCCATTCCCATTTCGTCGAGACGGCTTTAGCATCCTCGGCGAGCAGGCGCTCGACTTCGGCCTCTTTGTCTTCGATCTCCTTGCGGCTGATGGTCTTGGCGAAGCGACGATTGACGCAGTCGTGCATGGGCGGCGTGAGGCCGTGCGGCCACTTGAAGTTGTTATCTATCATGGTAGGCAGCGGGGCCTGTCTGGACTCGTGGTCATCCTTGACTTGCTGGTAGACGAGTAGCATCTGGCAGATGTCGGCGCTTTTCATGAAGGATTTCTTGTCCCACGTCTTCATGGACTCGGTGATGGTGGGAAGGTCAACCATGACGGCGGCAAAAGCTTGGCCTTTGACGGTCACGACGGCTCGTCTCGACTCCTCCTCCAAGAACTTGATGTGCATGTCGGCTCCACCCTGAGCACGCGGTATGCCCATCCTGCCGTTCTCGATGCACCAGCGAACGTAGTCGCAGTGCTCACCGGGCAGCATGCGCAGGACGAACTGCTCCTCGATGGCCGGATCCAGCTCTCGGTCGCTGGCTTCGGAATCGTACCCGTCGCCTGGCGGGTGAACCGGCGGACGCCCTCGCGGCTTCAACACTACCTGGGTGGGAGCCGACTTGGGTGTCTTTCGGATCTTGATCTTGGGGGCGGGCGTAGCTACGTCTCCGCCTGCCGTCGGCAGGTTCTCCTCGTCCTCGTTGGGTCGCTTCTTGCTCTCGACGAGTTTCTGAGTCGGCTTCGGCTGACGGCCTGCCTTTGTCTTGGCCGGCACCCCGTTCTCCAAGGTGGGCGTGACCGGCTGCGATACGCTAAGTTTGAGTTTGACCTTGCGAGGGCCATCGCCGCCCGGTGTTGCCAAGGGCGTGGTAGGTACGGCGATTGCGCTGGGAGACGCGTCAACAGCAAACGACGATGTCCGACTGACGTTGATCTTGAGACGCGGCTTTGGCAGCGCTGCCACGGCGCCGCCTGGGTCGGGAGCAGACATGGCGCGCAAAGGTGCAGCGACTGATGAGAAAGAGTCGAGGTGAACGAAGGCAGGCAGCTAGCTCATGGACAAAGTAATTACTCGAAAGCCGTTGTCTACCCCCGGAGTGGGGCACAGTGACGCCGAGTACTCCTTACATAAGCTGCTTTCCGCCCCTAGAGATAGTACGTAGCACATGGGGATGATTATTTTTGAAATGGTGCATGTTCTCACCATTTACTCTTAGATAGGGTATGAAGATGTATATTATATAAAAGAATCGCAATTCTCTGTTTTGAAGTATGAATGGCCTCGTACATAGTCACCTACACAATTACTCGATAAGCCACTTATCTAGCGATCAATTCAGTGGCTACCTATGCAAGGACACTGGCAAGCGCCCGGCAAGCAGTAACTAAAGCAGCAAGATAAGTCGACGGGCAAGGAGGCTCCTGACTCTAACATCGTACCTTGGCCTGTGCTCCAGGATGACTCGCTTTTCACCTACACCAATGTAGACGAGAGACACTTTACGTGTAGAGTTCGTTTTTAGACGAATAGTATTATGAGGGTTGTATTCATGTTTCCGGTGTCTGCTACACCGGCTCCCGGAGCCCGTCAGACCACAGTAAAACTCATACGTAAAAGGGCGTCTAGCACCCAGAATAGATAAAGAGGGACTTCAAACCATCTTCGGGAGCCAACAAGCCCGATATTTTGATGCTCCCGGTATCCCAACGCCTTGAAATGCGAAATATGCTGGTCGAATGGAGTGAGTGAACGAATGAATGAATCACGCCGTCGCACATGCCACCACTTTCAGGTCATTAGGACCTTTTGCATCCCCCTTCCCCTTTCCCTGTTTCCTATCATCACAATGCTGTAGCATCCACATGATGCTAAGCCCAGAGTCAACAGGGCTATTTCACCAGTCTAAGTCGACCCAGCTGTAGTCTCCGTCAACGTTCACCCAGTTGCCACCTTTGACCGCTCGCTCCCATCCCATCATGGCGCCCAGGATTCGACAGCCCATTGCACTCACAGCGCAGACAACCTTGTCGCTTGCCCCGATCAGTACCGCCAAGTCCATCATGTACGCCCTCGCCATGAAATTGCGCAGACGCAGCGTCGCTTCCGATGGCACCTCGCCGAGTGTGGCCTCGGTGGCCGCGTTCCTGCTCTTCTTGCCCAAGTTCCAGAAGATTGATGCAAAGAAGCCGCCATCCCAACCGAAGCCTTCCTCGACAAAGCGGTGCAATTCGTTCGGGTTGTTGTTTGCATCTTCGATAACTTCTTTGGTGGCGAGGAGAATGCGCTCCTGTGCCACGAAAGCGGCGGCAAAATCCGGCTCTTCATGGACTTTCGGGTCGTCCGAGGCCATGACCATGACCGCTCGATCAGAAACGGACTTCGTCTTCGTCTTGCTGTGCTCGTAATGTGTTCGCACCAGGCGCTGGGCACGACTTATGAATACCTCGGCAGGAATGTACGTGTCCTTGTACTGGTACTCCAGCGGGTGTCGATCACCATGGCGGACGTGCAGGCCAATGATAGGTGCGTCAGGCAAGTCCCCGTCCGTAGTCGCTGCTTTGCTTTTAAGCGCCCGCACACGCCTGTCGACATATGTCTGATCTTCATTGGTGAGGTTGAACAGGGCTTGATAGCCGATGTGGGCGAGGTCCATAAGATCTCTAGCTCCACCGTCACGTCCTGCAAGTCGTTTATGCTTTTCAAGGAGAAGCGGGAGAACATCTTTGATCGTGACACTGGACACGACCAGATGCTTGGCTTGAATCGGACAGGGGATCATTTGATGTCGCGGAGGAGGTCGACACTCAGGGGCTGGTGGGCTCTGGAATATCTTGGTGAAGGAGCCATACGCCCATCGTGAATCTTCCACGAAGAAGGCTCTGCCTTGCTCCTTTGCCAACGCATACAGAGTCCAGAGGGTCATCAAGGAGTTTCCCATTCCTGCATCCGGGGTTTCCAGCACGAATGTCAATGACGATCCACACACCGACTTCCCGTCAAGAATATCCCAATCCAAGCCTGGGAAATTGCCGGTGTTATTTGGAGGGGGGCCGCTCATCTTAGTAGACAACAGCCCCGTCTTCTCTGCCTCGTAGACGTCCACGAAATATTGATCTGCTTTATCCGCAGCGAGCAGGCGTTGATCTGATATGGGCTTCTTGTGATGAAGATCTCTAGCATGCGTCGATACTTCGTGGCACTGTCCCATCATAGCAGCGTACTCGTTCATGGACAGGGGGAAGTCGTAGTTTTGCGGTATAGACACAGTCCATTTCGACGACTGTCCGTTGTCGCTAACGATGATGGGCGTCGGAAACTCCGGTACTGTGTCTTGGCCCACAAGCTCATACTCTTGGTCGGCGAATGAGGGGAGGACGTTTGGTATGTCGCCATTTCGGAGGGCGCATAGCAAGACGTATACGATCACCGTCAAAGTAGTCAGATACGCAACGGATCTTATGACCCGGCTGGGACGAGCTTTGAATGGGTTCGAAGACGACCTCTTCCGTTTCGTGGGGACAAGAGCTGGTAGACTCGGTGAGGGCGGAGGTGAGAAGAGCAGATGGTTGAAGCTGAATCGAGAGGAAGTCGAAGACAAGGGGCCACGGTCGTTATAGTTGTAGGAGGCCGCTCGCCGTAGGTTCATGCGAGGAGGTATGACATCAGCCTTGGAGGGTGCAGCATGGCTTATCTCGATTCGAGGCGGCATGGCTGCCGAGGCCTTCATGTCTATGAAGCCCGATGCCGTAAACCAGACATAAGTAGGACGAAACGACAAGCGTTCGATGAAGGGGTTCTATAAGAATAGACGGCGAAACGACGGGTTCCGCCCGAAAGAAATGCTCTCAGAGCTATCAAGAATGAGATGAAATGGAGAAAGAAGGTATAAGATGGAAGTACTCCAGCTACCAGTGGCTAGACGCTTTGATCAGATGCCTTCCGATGTCACCGGCCACCGCAGAAGTGCCGATTGTGAATGTGAAAACTTGGACGAAGAAGTAAGCACACTACCGCATGTGACAGCTCCACTGCCCCAGAGGATGAAGAAGAATCGGATGATGAACCGCTGACGATGCCGCAAGAAGCAATGTGACGGTGCAATCGCCAGGCTGAAACAAATGAGGAAGAGGATGGAAAAGAAAAACAAGACTGATGTTCCGGGATGCAGAAGCTTAGGAAACGAGGGTTCCGGCGAGGGTGGTTCTTCCCTTCTTTTTCACCACGGCGCAACCGCGGAGGAACGGCCGGAGGCCAAGGGCAGCAGCCTGGAGGGCAGGCACTGCGAAAGACTCCATTCGCCCGTCGATGAATGCCTATTCGCTGGGCTCCCCCCCGCGAAGGGAAATCCTGCTTGGATGGAGAGAAGCGAAAAATCCGAAACGCGGGCCCTGCTTCGTCCCGCATCGACCAGGATCATGCATGTATGACTTGTATTATGTGGCAAATGCACATGCGTACAGAATATGTACATACTACACGTGCACATTACATACTTGTACAAAAACCCTTGTCTCGAGATTGAAACCCTTTCCGAAAGCCCCTCCTTCATATTGACATCAGTTATCGTTGCATATTCCTCGTAAGCAGAATAAACGTATCGCATAGGCCTACTTGCAGAAATAATCGGTAATACAAGTACTTGTACATGCAAGTGCCCCAAGCTTGACAGGGTGATAGGGGCCGCGAGGCAGCCGCTGTTTTCCAAGCTTGTACATTGGGCGTCGCTGAGGTCAGTGGGGACGAAGGGCCCGAAATTTTAAAGAGAAATGCCTATTTTCTAAAGATAGACCTGGACAAATATGCCGTCGTCACCTGACAAGGCCAAGTGGCGCAGAATAAGGGAATGAGCCTCGTTGCTCGAACAATGCATACACGTGATATAACTGCAAATTGGGTGAGGGAGGATTCGAAAAGGAGTCCATGTCGCCTACCAAGTAGGTACGCTATGGAAGATGTCCTCCAGGATGGGGGACGCAACATGCAATTTCTACAGGTTACGTGGACCCGGTGAAATGTACAACACAAAAGCACCGCCACCCCTGTCACGCAAAGGGTGTCGTCATTCTGAGACGCCTAAGGGGGGCCCTGGGGCCATCCGCCGGCCATTGTTCGCTTCCACGGCGAGTCACAATGCGTCCCCTTCAGAGGACGAGCCCGGGAGGCGGACAGAATACATCGGCCGCATGCATGCAGTGCGTATTTATGTCTCGGGAGACCGGCGCCACCCGTAGGTACTTGTATATTCGAAAAGGTCGTCTGCCCTCGGACTGCAGGTAGAGTTTTGTCAATGCTGGTAAAAAGAAGTGTCGAGATTTCTGTGGACCCGACCAGCCTAGATCAGACACTTTCATCGATACTTGTATGATGATGGTCCCCTGCCCAGGCCGCCTCCTATGTACTAGCCCCTGTCTATCCCCGCTCTAGGGCGTTTCAGAACTTTGACGCACCTTTTGATCCGTCTTGTGTGTATGTACGTACCCGTCTCTGACCAATGATCTGACAGGAGGTTCCCAAAGCTGTGAGAGTATGTAGTAGACTGCATTACAAGTAAGATGCACTCATAATACAATGACCTGATCCCATTTCCATTTCTTGCTCGGCAAATCATATCTACCTACATATATATTCATCATCCGTACCTGTTCATATGCACATACAGATAATTTTCCTAGACTGTCAGTTGGTAAAAGCGTGCATACCATCAATAATCACATGTCTGAACTCACTCCTTCAAGGGATCCCAGTCTGTCGCACACCCCTGTTATCGTCCCCTCGCTCAGTACAGGTACATGTCAATATCATGCTCTTCGAGTATGTACAAGTCTTTGCATAATACTTGTACTCCCACACTCCGTACGATAATGATGCCTCCAGATGTGTTAATGATGAGCGCCGTCGGACGAATGCCCGAATCCAGACAACGGGCCCCCGCTTGCCGCCGCGAGTAATGCCAGAGCTCGCGGCAAGGGTCTGACCCACCACGGCCACTGCCGTGCGAGCATGGCCGATGGTGCCGTGTAAGAGTTGCTAGCAGTCCTTCTCCGCTCCAGCATTTGCTTGTCCCGAAAGAGAGAGAGAAAGGGAGACAGAGAGGCAAAGAGAGAAGGGCTTTGGTCATACCTTGAATAGGAAGACTACAGTAAAACGTGCATAGCCTCGTGAGTCCGGGACAGCAGCGTCCGAGTCAAGTAACCCGTAAGATCTCCGTCACAAGCAAATTTGTATCTACTCAGAGGGTAAGAACAATACAGGCTATGAACAAGAGATGATGGGAATCGCCCTTGGCCCCACGAGCATCATGCCACTCCAACGCAGTATTATTCATCTCCAAGCTCAGCAACATTATGACATGACAAGGCTTGCGCTCGTACTCTCTTCCCTCATGAAACCGTGTTGAAAGAGGACCAAGGGATGAAAGAAGGAAAAACATAAGGGTATAGACACGAAATAGCCCCAGTAACGATAGCGCCTCGTTGCAAATCAAAATCAACTCCCATCCGCCTGATCTCGTCTGCAGCAGGACGAGTGCAATCACCCTCCGAGGGACATGCAAAGACGGCCTCATCCCCGCAGGTCGTCGAATCATGTTCGACCCATGTACCCGTCTCGTGCATTACCGAACCTCGCTCGTAATCGGCGGGGACGCCTCGAGTGGAATAGGGCTATGTCGCAACGGCTCTAGCTCCTGAGGCGGCTCCGCCAGCGTGTCTAGCTTTTGGTTCGATGATGACCGCATGCTGCTGCGAATCCCGCGCACGACGTAACCAGTGTCTACCCCGTCCTGGATCATCTCTTCGAGCATCTTGTTCATCTCGTCCACACTCCTAGTCCTCCGTCGCTGTAGCCTACTTGGCGTCGAGCCCAGCCGCGCGGGTTCCGCCTCCTGCCCCGTCGGAGATCGACCATCGGCTGACGCGTCTGCCGTGTCTCGGGATCGCGCCGCGCTACGCAATGCCGCAAGCATACGGTCCTTGTCGTCAAGCCGAGCGCGTAGGTCGGCAATCTCTGCGTCCTTTTCCTTGAGGACCGCCGCGACGCTATGGTCTTCTCCCACCATGATGCTCTTGTTCGGCGCCGAAAACCCCACCGACGTCCGCGACGAGCTTGTTCGTCTCGCTTGGAGAAGCCGCTTCTCCAACGTGGCAATGTAGCGAGTCTTATCGGCCACATCCGCTTGCAGCGCGCGATTCTGGGCCGCCAAAGATGCCGTGCCGTCCCCGTACTCGCCAACATTATCCTCCTCGGCCTCAGGAGCCTCGGCCTCACTGGACAGTCGCTGGCATCCGATGGACCCGCGGCCGATCGTAGACGACGCTGAGGTCATGGAGGCTGTCCTACCCAGCGCCGGCTTGATCCCCATAGGAGTTCCCATCGACGATCGAATAGACCCCGAAACCGATAGCTGCGAGTACCTTGTGTAATGGCTCAAAGAACTCACCGACCCGTTCGAATTGACGCCAATAGACTTGGAGCTGAGGATGAGACGGTTGAGGTGGTCGATCCGTTCCTTTAGCGCAGTCCTTGCCAGCTGCATCTCGAGAATTTGCTCTTCGTGTCGCTCTGTAGCTTCCAACTCGCGTACTTTCTCGGCTTCTTCGTCTTTGTCCTTGTCCTTGTCCTTGCTGGTATCGCCGCCGCGATTGTTCGACTCCAGTTGTTTCCTCAAGTCGTGAATCTCCATTCGATACCGTTCCAGTAGGACCCTGGCTCCACCATCTCCTCCCACGCCGAGGGCTTCCTCAGCCCTCTTCGCACGACTGACGATGCTGTTCTTGGCCCGGGACGCAAATTTGAGGGTGTTAAGGGTTTCGGTGGTATGGCTGTTGGCGGTCGCCGCGCTCCCCGCCGCACCAATTTGTATCGTACAAAGGATACTGACGAGGGAGTTGCCAGACAAGGCACCTTGCAGCAATCTCGTCAACTTGCTGTCTCGGTACGGCAGATGCTTGCCGTCCTTGTCAGCTCCTTTGCCTTCTTTATCCTTCCACTCGGAAAGCTTGGAGATGACTGTCCCCAGCGTCAGCAAGCTCTTGTTGATGTGTGCACCCTCTTGTCTTCTCTCCTTGTTTTCCGCAGCTCTCTCGGAGCCAGCAAGATCGATCAGACTCAGAGTGGAAACTCTGACACCTCCTGGGAGAATGGCAGAGCGCTTCCCATCCCCGGCTCCCACGTTGCCACCGGGGATCCGCTCTCGACTCTCCACCACGATCTGCACTACTGCGTGACTCCGCGAGCTACGGGCATTGAACTGTGTGCTCGCAGTCCTTCGAGCTTGGTCACCCCGCGCGATGACCCTCAAGAGCTGTGTTGGGCTTTGCACGATCTCTTCTTTCAAAGGAGTAGCGTAGACTCCCCTTTTGCTGTCCTCACGAAGCTTGATCTCGTCTTGCTGCGGCGCTCCTCCAACACCGCTTCCCGTGGGCATGCTCAACAGGTCGTGAATCTTCTCGTTATAAATTTCCAGGTAGCTTACTCGGAGCAGGAACTCGCGGGAGGGTGTTTCGCGAATGTACGAGAAGATATCGGTGATGGCCAGCGGAATGACTCCTGGTGATGAGGCGGTTCCCTGCATGGAGAAGGTCTTGCCGGTCCCCGTCATTCCGTACGCGAATACGGTGCCATGGTACCCTTCCATCACCCGGCGAACCAGTCGCTTCGCAATGTGGTCGTATACCCGACCGTTATTGTCGTGCGTCGTGAAAACGTTATCTGAATTGCAGAGTGTTAAGGGGTCATTCAGATATGTGAGCATGAAACAGAAGATTCCTTACCGTAGTAATGATCACCGCCTTCCTTTCCTCGGTATGCGATGAGCGACTTGCGCCCGTCCACCATCCACTCTCCCTCAGGTTTCTGATGGTCTGCATCCGCGTCGGGTCGCACGCGCACGCTGACAACCACGTTTCCTTTTCCCTCTGATTTCGACGTCCGCTTATTGAGACTGGGGTCGGATGTCGACTTTTGTGCCAAGGTGTCCGCAGGTTCGTCGTAGGTGGTGGCCGAGGTAGAATAGGAGTCTTGCGCAGAAGAGCTTCGGCTATGCGGCGGTGACGAGAGACTGATGACGCCATCCGACATGCGCGCGTTGCTTATTGACTTGCCCTCGCCGCTGCCGTTCAATAAACTCGGCGTCACTGGAGAGTAAGTGGCATGGGAGGGATCCTTGATCGATTTCAATTTTCGAGCGCGAGCTTTCTCACTCGCCAAAGGACTGGGCGGCAAACTACTACACCGGCTATCGCCTCTGGGCGGGTGCGGGAAGGAGTTGATGCTGACAGACTTTCTAAGCGTCCTGCCGACACCGTTCATAGGCGAAATCCCCCTTGCCTGGGGAAGAGTAGATGTCGAGGCTGGAGCCAACGGCATCACGCTCGCAGAAGGTGCTCGCAGACCGCTCTTGGGGGTGTTCACAGCGGATCTATTCGGAGATGAGGAGCTGAGGGTAGGTAGATTGCCAGTGCTCTTCCGGGTCTTGGTCATTGGTAGAGGTGGTAGCGCCATATTCGGAGGACCAATAGACGGCCGCGAGGGCCGAGGCAATGCGGTCTCCATGATGTTGCGACTGTCGTAGACTTGTGCGTCCAAGCAAGGTCCCTCGAAGCTCCAGGCGACCTGCGAGACGAGTATGTTGAAAGCAGTCAATACCCTTCATCAACTTGCAAGCAATGACGACACGATGTTCTCCGATAAGACTATTGCAACCTATTGCAGCGGCCAATTCGCTTCAAACAATGGCGGGATACGGTAGAGACGGTAAGAGAACAATAATTAATCAGGCTTGGTAAGTAAGTGCGGCAATAAAGTCGAATTCTGTAAAAGTAAATAGTCAGTCAAAAACTGAAGAATATAGGCCTGTATAGTTGAGTTGGCGGCCGAAGAGCAGACAAACAATATCAGTCGCTATCACGCCGCCCATCACCGTAGACACGAAGCAATGCGAACAAAGAACAAGAGAGAGTGGACAGGAATGGGCACCGAGGGCATACCAATCTCGCGGACCACGAATCAAGGCGGATACCGAGTCGAAACAGATATTCCTTTGCTCGATCAGGTTTAGATGACAATACCACGAGACACGCAGTTGGCTGACAGTTGGAAGCCAAAAGGAACAACAATGACAACGGGACAGACGCAGTCTCGTCTGCACGATATCAGAGTCGTTGGGTGGTCAGACCCGCGCTAGCGATGCAAGCCCTGCTAAGCCAGCTGCTTCCTTTTTCGATCCCAGGGCGAGCTGAGTTGGGGAAATGTCCGAGCAGCGGGGGATATCACGAGAGGATCCTCGATGGCCGACGGCTCGGTCGAGGTTGGTCCACACAAAGTCCGATCATGAACTGCAGGCTGGGGCAACCAGCGCAAAACCCGTCGTCGCTGCGCGTGGGCAATGGTGTTGAAGAAACAAAAGGCAGGCTCAATGGTCGCCGAGTGGACGAGCACGAGGAGTCGTCCTGGACTGGGGGGGGCAACCTTGACCAGAGCCTGTCTGGGCCCGCTCAAATGATCTGGCACTCTGGGTGACCAGGGGTGCTCGAAGGACCTGGGTTTCTGGCACTCGGGCAACAGGGAGAGGCAGCTGAGCACCTTGAAAAGCCAAGCGATGTCCCTTGCTGCGGCAGCTCGGGAGGCACAAAGGGTTCTCAAAGTCCAAGACACACAGAGGGCTGCCGCTACCATGAGGCGCTGACGTCGGGCCAATTCCAGTAACAACTTACAGACGCATACAAACGGTTTGTCCGGGGGTGGTTATTACTGAGTGTGTCGAGATTGAGGGCCCAGATCGAAGGGCCGAGGCAAGAGGGCCTGCTGAGGTAGCGAGGCACCCTTTGCTCTGAGATTCACCTTGTTTCTGGAAGTATGATCGACGAGAAGTGGTTGTTGAACGGGCCTCTGCGGAGGGTGGGCATGCCTGCATTTTTGATGGCGCGGAGAGAAGGCGTCTCCAATTGGCAGCACAGCCAACGAATCCGTTGAGAGACTAATTACCCGATGTGTGAAGACACGATAACGATGACTACAAGTACTACCTACGCACCTACGCTACCTAAGCTACAGGTAGGTAAGTACTACTAGTCATAGCAGTAGGCAGCTACTGCCAGTACGGTTACCAGCATTTGCTGCTGGCCAGTAGTAACAGCCAGGCCAACGGAGCACTACATAGATAAGCTTCGTGGTATTGGTGTTAATACAAGCTATGCACGACTGGATGGCTTTCTTGCATCTCCCCAGATGCTGCCCCCCATGAATACGACTGATGAGGAGCCAAAGCTTGTTCGTCGAGGCAACACGAGAAAGCCGGTGGGTTTGGCCGTATTAATTGCGATAATCGGACGCGCCTAGGTTGCCATCAGGGATGGCTGGTGACTGGCGTGACTGGCACCCCGAGGACTGCATGTGGTTATTAATATTGGGCATTGATTGGGGAGGGGGGAGGTTGATGGGTGGGTGGGATGGCACTGATGGGGTGAGGCCAAAGATATGGAGGAGGTGGGGGGGGGGCACGGGGGGGTAGAAACGCACGACGGCAAGGGCGTCTTCGCCCCGTCCTTGCGCCACCAACCTTTCTGTACGGAGTACCCATCGCCGGCACGACCAATGGCAACGGTACATACAAGTACGTACATGCGCGGCACGCACAGGCCCGCGCCCGGACAGGGCCAATTAATAGCTTGTCCTATTTCCGAGTTAGCTTCAGGGCACGTTCACAGATGGTTATTAGCCAGCGGCTGCGCTAGGAGCCAATCAAGTCTAGCACTCGAGCCCTTAGCTTCCCGAGTTTTTCCCCAGGAGAGGCAGGTCCCGTGGCTTCATGGCTCTGTTTCTTGGGAGACATTTGACCGTGAACCAGGCTTCTGCGGCGCTACGATTGGCGCCGGCGAGCAAAAGAACGTCTCAGGAAAATCTTGGGGCCATCTCGACTGCGGCCGCAATGTCATGTAATAACATTACAGATACATGTCCAGCAACTCGCGTTGACCAGGGAGGAATAAGGGGGAAAGGGGAACCAGCATCCAGTGACCAATACATACACCTGGTCTACACCACCGTGACCACCACCACCACCACCTCCTCCTCCTCCTCCTCCTCTCACCCCGGTCCTATCACTGATCAGTCAGTCCATCCGCCATCATTTCAGTCAATTGGTTCTCCCGACCATGACGGATCAACTGTGACAAGTCTCGCCGCGACTTCGGGCTAGCTGCTGACGGTCTTACCTTCTTCATGCCTTTCACCGGCAGGCTCTTCGGCCGATGGCTTGGCGCAGTCTTTCGACCTCTATCTGTAACCTTCTCTCATGCCCCCTTTCCATGTGATCACTTTTCACATATCGTACATACCCGTACATATGTAGACTCGCCCGGGTGAGGCGTCCCTGGTTCTCCGGACGAGATCCATTGGCCAATTTTAATTGATGGTCTGTAGCGTACCAAGCTCGACAGTCCGGCAAGGGTGGGTGGCCCTCGAGTGAGGCTAACGTGCGGAGACCTGGTCGGATTTTTTCCACGGATAGGCACAGACTCGAAGAAGTATTGCTGAGTTACACGCGTGGTATGTACAAGTAGGTCCTTGTCTTTTGCCATGCATGGATCCATCATTCCCTGCAAGGCAGCAACCCCGTCTTCATGTCGTTCGAACGTGGATAAAGCCGGGACAGGGAGCAGGAAAGGAAAGGAAAGTGGACAAAGCCACGAGAGCAGTCGTTGACTTGCTGATGCCGTTGTGCCACGAGGCGTCTACCCGCCTGCCATGCAGAGTCTAGCAACTGTCGATTACCTATCGTTATCTCATCGTGCAACGAGGCCTCGAGCGACAAGGCCTGTACTCTTTTATCCATGATCGCCTCGTTGACCACTTTGTACATACGAGCATGTAATGACTAAAGGGAGTACCTACTGGATTATGAAGGAGCAGGATGCACCGGGGAGGGAACCGAGAGGAGGGAAGATCCCGACCTTGATGACTTTGCAACGTCCGTGCCTCCCACGCCTCCGTCGCAGAGAGAGACATACATTCAAGACAGCTCGGTCGGAATGCGCCGCACCTTGAAACGCCCTCCGCTGTCTTTTCCCAAATTTTGCCCGTCCTTTCTTCTCCCTGAGGAGATTGACGAGGCTTCCGTCTCTCCGGTCTCCGTGTTTCCCTCTCTACCAAATATGGTCAAGGCGGAATAGCCAGGAAGCCAGGGTTTAGTATATGACATGCAAAGTCGCGCGTCGTTTGAATCTATCAAACGTGTCTCGGCCCATGTCCATTATGCGCAGTCGCGTTGCATATGTATGTATGTGATGCCCGCTGCCAATATCAGTCAGTCACCATGCCATGTTTGACGCTTGCTGTCTCTTCCTCACTCACTTACACACCTCGCCAAGGGAGAACTTCTTCCATGTCACGTCGTATCTGATCGTCTTTTTGACCTATTCTCGATCGTATCTACCAGTAAAGGAACATATAATGTGCGCCAAAGCCTTCCGAGCCATGACAAGCAGACCACATCATTCGGTCCCTGAAACACCTTCGCCTCTGAGTTCTGCACGAGGACAATCTATGATTTTGTCAGTCAAGGTCACGGGCTGAACGTGCAGACTCCGCAGTACGAAGTATACTGGCACGACTGGATGTATGTAATTACGTGTTGTACGCATGCACCTCGCATGTGGCGTGATGCACACCATCCAATCGCTGCCCTCATCTCCTACTTGTACGTGTCCACCCATGCACGCAACGTCGTCTGAGCACATCATACTGTGATTGTCCTCTGCATGGGCCTCTTAAATATTCGATCGACTATCATCAGTCGTCCTAATGTATACATTCGTATGTATGTATGTAAATGAGCCATGTCCCCTTCAGCTGCAGGAACCATCTGCACCTGTCTCATCCCGTTGCTCGATGTGGTCGAGTGGCGCCGGCATATGGCTGCAACGTTGGCCATAGCGTGATGCAACGCAGCCGGGAATCTCAATTCGTGCCGCGTCTGCCTGCATATAAAGGACCTACGTGCATGCAATCACATTGCAGTCTGTAGATAGAAGGAGCCGGTGCGGGTGCAAGTGTGCCCAACCGCTTCGGGCCTGTTCTACAAGGCCATCGCGCGACTTCATGCATCCATACAGTCAACGTGCAAGATCGAATCCTTGCTTAGACCACATCTATCGTGCACACGTACAAGTACTACTCCGTACGGACAGACAGACCCCGTACAGCATCGTGTGATGTCGCATGCGCGCAAAGGACCAATGATTCGATTACAGATCATCATACCTGCATCAGCATCGTCCCGCTCCTCGCAATTTGCCGTCCAGGCCGAGCAACAGAAGACAGCCTCTGCCGTGCCACACATTTCGCTGGATCATTTCTGTTTCATGTGCCTTCCATTGCGAGACGTAAGGCGTGCAAAATTACGTCGCCGCTTCATTCACGGAAAGCCACTCGGCCGCCGACGCGAGCGCCTCGAGTGCTCGACAATGGAGCTTTCGACCGCGTGGCGTCAAGACTATTGTTGTCAGGCCCGTCCGTGTCTGTCGGCCTCGACCCCACGATCCTGCGCCATGGCCGCAGGGCACGGGAGTCAACCTTTGCGTGGCGTGCTTGGCCCGTTGCTGCAGGGTGATACATGCATGCAAGATGCGTCTGTTCAGGCGCTAACGATGTTTCCTCCCGGCAGAGAGCCCGTCCTGCTCGTCATCGAGGAGAAACCGGAACCTGAGAGTGTCGGTATCGGCTTCAGCCCAGCGGCGGCCATCAAACCGCACAGAAAG
The DNA here is from genome assembly GCA_018831705.1 of Torrubiellomyces zombiae. Classification (NCBI taxonomy): domain Eukaryota; kingdom Fungi; phylum Ascomycota; class Sordariomycetes; order Hypocreales; family Ophiocordycipitaceae; genus Torrubiellomyces; species Torrubiellomyces zombiae. The sequence continues at coordinate 26,898 of JADHZA010000018.1, read as the reverse complement.
AGACTCATCTTCCGATTGCCAATATCCACGGCACGACGACAAGTGTGCTCGATCTGGAGCTGATCAAAATGGGCGTCTCCTTGCCCCATCACTCACTGCATATGCCGTTCTTGTTAGTTGTTGAGCGACATCCGTCATCCACCGCCCAACGCCCTCACACCCCTTCCCACGCTCCTCGTGTCGAACATCTCAACGACACCCAGCCCAACGGCCTGCCCAATCGCCCATTCCCACTCGATACCCCAGAACTCCTTCCATCGCGTCCCGTACGGCCCATCGCTGCCGTTGAAGTGTTCCTCTAACCACGACTCTGGCGCCTCACCCCATTTCGTCTTGCCCAGCGCGTCGCGCACCCAAGTCACGACCCCTTCCGCTAACTTGAGATATCGCCCGTGGTTGGGCACGGAGACACGGAACGTCGCCGTTGTCGGTCCTCTTTCCTTGCTCCCGATCAGTGTTCCTCGCGTCAAGGCGGGAGCGCCTCCGCCGCCGCCGGCCAAGTGGATGGCGTTGTGACCTCCCACGGCGAAGATGGTGCCTGAAGCAGATCTCGAAGCGCGCTCAACCGACATTAAAGTTGTCCTGTCCTCGGGCCGTACGTGCAACGTAGTCCCTGGCGTAGCTTGGCTCATGTTGGTCAAGAATCCCGCCCTCACAAGTTCATCCACTTGTCCATCTGTCAAGTCATGCTGCTCGCCCGTCAAGACCTGTGCGGTAGGGTTCAGCCTTAAGACTTCCACTAGTCGTTTCCTCGCTGTCGGATCCTGCGCCCCAGTCCGCAATATCATCCTCTCCAGCTCGGCCGTCTCAATGAGCGCCTCCCCCATACCCCATCTTCTCTCTACGCGCACTTTCCGCAAAACGCCCTTGCCCGTGAGCTCGGCGATCTCGCGCTCCACGGCGCTGGGCGATGTCCCTGTGAGCACGGCGTTGAGGTGGCCTAGCGTGACGAGCGGCGGTAGGGAGGCGCGGTATTCGAGCAGCTCGGATATGCGCGTAGAACGTAGGCCAGTTTGCGGCACGGGGGAGAACATCTTGGACCGGATATAGCGCATGGCAGAGACCACGTCGCGTAACGTGAGGTCTTCTGCCAGGAGGCGCGCGAAGCCTACATCGTCGAGGCGGTCGGGGAAGAGGACGTCATCGCTGGAGGTCTTCTTACGGGGAGACTGAGACGATTTAGAACGGTTGGGTTTCGTGATCCGGTTCGATTTGCCGAATACGGAACGTATTTTCTGCGGCATCGTTGTCACATTGTTCTCTTGAGGCTTTGACTATGTTGTGAAGGGAACAGAGAAGTCGGCCAATGGGCGGAACAATCAAGCCCTCGGAATGTCATCTCAGTAAGTGGATCGGCGAATTCTTGGGTGGCGAATTCATGGTGAACCAGCCACGCCAGCCTAGGCTCACCCGCAAACCTTCAATTGTCCAAAAGATGAAGTACATATCACACAGTAGTAGTGAAATAAGGAATTTTGAATGCTGTTAACGAGAGCTTTCCGTAATTGTTCCATTCCTATCAATAGCATCATGCTAGATCAGGCGAAGCATCATCTCTACATGTCGAAAATACCAACCTGTCGCTACCCTAAAGCCAGATATTGACCCCTGTACACTCCAAAACCACGGCTACACCAGCAGACAAGCTCGGACAATCCATTCGACTGCTAACGTTCTCCATGATACAATAATGTACAGCAGCTATTCACGCCATCGCCATGCAATGTCTCCTCCTTCGTGTGTCGCGAAGTGTTCCTCTCTCGGAGCAGGAATGCCTTACCCTGCCGTAGTCAGGATATACGACGTGATGGAACTCATCCTCTCACTCGTCAACTTCAACGAAATCCTGAGCAACTCCCTGGCAACATCCGGCTCCTTCTTCTGCATCGTTTCCCAGCTTTCGCGATCCATCTTCCACACCACACAGTCCCTCTCCACCATGGCCGTCGCCGTGCGCTCCGTCTCCGAGAAGAACGGCAGCTCGCCGCACGTAGTCCCCGCGACGATGCTCTCGCAAAGCCATCCCTGAGGCAAGTCATACTCGGCACGGATGATCCCGCGCTCCACGAGGTAGAAGCCGGAGGCCTCGTCGCCGCGACGAAACAGGGCTGTTCCCGCGGTGCACTCCTTGCGCTTGAAGTAAGGGGCAGCTGGGAACCAGAAGTCCTCGTTCTTTTTGCTGAGACCGTGGAAGATCTGGAGCATTAGACGGAGCGGCTCGTTGAAACTTTGCCACTTGGATGGATGCGGTACCTCCGCGTTCGTGAGGGCTTCCCGCGCGGCCTGGACCAGGTGTGTTTGTCTTGGCGAATTGAAGGGAGGGTCGAATGAGGCTAGAGCGGACGAAGTTGCCCTGGATGGCATGTCCAAACTTGCCGTTGCGATGCGCTTCGTCGAGTTCAGCTCCTCTTGCCGCGCATACAGTGTCTTCAGGAGCTCGTTTTCGCAACTTTCTAGCGCCGAGTTTAGATTTGGCAACATCATGACTTCGATCTTGTCATTGTCGAGGCCCACGGCTCGTAACGTCCGGGCTAGCTGGTTCTCCGCATCCACTCCGCTGAGTATGAAGAGGACGCCTTTTTTGTCAAGAAGTCGACTTATCGTGTTGAAGGCTTCGCCTGCCGAGTAATCGAGGCCACTCACGTGCCACATGTCTAGTATCAGGAACTTGATTGGCTTCTCCGCAAACACGTCATCGGCCAATAACGTTCGAATCTTTTCCTCAACGCTGACGATCGTACCGAAGAAGAGATAGCCCGTAAGTTTCAAGATGTAGATCTGCCGGCCGACCTGACGCAGGTAATGGTGTTGCGAGGGGTTGCGTCTGACCGTCGAGCTGACCGTTCCCCCGTCATACGTCCCTCGCACGGCTGAGACCCTGGATGTCTGGATAATGAGGGAGATGAAAGCTAACAGAATTCCGACCCCGATACCAACGACAAAATCATGTATGCCCATGACCAGAACAATGACCAAGACGGTCAAATACTCGGCGACCTTGAGCTTCTTCCGCGGCAGCCAGACCGCTTCAAGAAGCAGCTCAAAGCCAAGGTCGAAAATGAGGGTGCTGACCACCATGACGGGGATGAAGCCTATGATAGATGGTCCTATCATCATGACTCCAATGGTGAGAACCGCAAGTATGTAACCTGCAAGTCTCTTGTCTCCGCCCGATCGAAGAAAGAAGACAGTGTTGGCGTAGACAAGGTAATTCTGTATGCTACCCAAGCATCCCGAGAGGAAGTTCGAGTAGCCATGAAGACGCAGCTCTCGATCAAGGTCAGCATTGTCCTCGCCGCAGTTGAGGGCCAGCGCGGGCACATTTATGGGAACGTGCAGGATTCCAAAGAAGGTCAATGCGAGCATGGCAGGGATGACTTCGACGATAGCATCCCAATGAACGAGATTGAACTCTGCTGAACTGTTAGATGGTGTTTTCGCGACCCCAGAAGCACCAGATCGGAGGCCTGACTTACGATACAGCGTATAAAAGTACCACCAGGGCTCACCGGCCGGAGGTCCTTCAAAAATCCAACCTTGATCTCGTAGATCGTCGATATCAAGCGCTTCGAGCGAGAGGACGAAGATGTAGAAGATCAAAGGAATAGCTAGGATGTACAGGGGTAAGAAATATTTCGAACGAACTTTGGCCTGGCCGTAAAACAACACAATGGCTAGAAATAGCGGAAACATCCAAAGGAACATTGTATCCGACTTCATCAGCTTGCTTAGCGTGTCGAGATTGTACTCAAGGCTGCCCTCCAGTCGAGCAGATATTTCGAAGCCGGTAGCGATGAGGAAGAAGCCGACACCTCCAATGCAGCCAATCAAAATATGCCTGGGAATGAATCCCACCATGTAGCCGAATTTGAAATGCCCCATGAGATAAAACACCAAGCCGGTGATCATGGAGCTGACTGCGTACGCCACAATAGTCGTTGCGATAACGGAATCTGGATTTTCTGGGCCGATATTATCCATAATCTTGAACGCCATATTGTGGAAGAAAGGTACGACCTCGATCTAATTTCGGTCAGTGAACCTGGCGGCAGAGGAGGGGAATTTATTTTCGAACCAGCTCTGATCCGACAGCGCCCCTGAATATACTGCCAGTAGAGAAAGTAATCTGAGCCACAATCGTGCTAACGTAGTAGATAGATATACCGGCAGATCCCAAATTCGCGAACAGGGGTTTTCCCAGAGGAAACAGTATCATACCTGCACCGATTAGCTGTTAATGCAGAGGAGATCAACAATATTTGCACTTACCGTAAGACAGTGCATCCAGAATATTGAGCAGCAACCCAACAGCGACAGCCGGGAGACACGAAACGGGCTCCATGACTACATTATGCCACACTGCTCTTGCGTCCCAGCGTCGCGGATTGACAGCAACTTCCAGAGTCTTCACCACGCGGGTCTCTATGTCTTTGCTCTTGTCCATCATTCCCCGGAACCACGGCTTCTTCGCCGATAACTTCTGCCCTTCGAGGTCCTCCTCGGCCTCCCAATCTGTGGTAGAACTACCAAGCAGAGGCGTTTCTTCAGACGGGGGTGCATCCGCGGGGGCGTCTAGTCCAACTTGCGTGGTAGGTTCATGCTCTGACTGATGGCGCCTTGTCTCCGGGTGTCGCCCCTCACGGGCAATGGGCGCATCTGGTGTGAAAGATTGAGGTGGAGATTTCTTGAGCAGATTGGAGAGCATCGATGGACCTCCATCATCGCCCCCGGCGTGAGAGTCCAAAGTTGGAGAGGACGGCTCCGACTCCTCGAGAATTGTCCGCTCAACGCACGCATCGTCCTCGACATCTTGGCGAGCCTCTTGGTTGGAGGGAAAGAGATCTTGAACGGCCGGTCTGGATCGTTTCAGAAATGATGGTGTTGCTGTGGCGTCTGATAGCAGATAGCTGGCTAATTCCGCTGTGTCTTCTCGAACGGTGCGAGCGTTCTGTGCGCTGTCGATCGGAGCTGTTCAAGCAGGTCAGCGCGGGCGAGCTTGAAGTTGTTCATGTCAAATCTTGCGCTCACCTGCTTGCTCTCGAACCGAGGCATGTATGTAGGAGCGAATAGGTTCTCTTTGTGCCCTGGGGGAGCCCACGGATGAGGACAGCGGCCGAGACGTTGGAATGGGCAAGGTGGAGTCGCTTTGCGAGGCAGCTGCAGCTGTCTCGGCGCCGTCATGGACCGATTGCCCTGGTTGTGAGGCAAAGCTCGACGCTCTGCTCCTCCAAGGGGTGAAATTCAGAATTGAGGAAGACATGGCTCACCACCGGTGGCGGCAGCCAACCCCCGAACGACGTGCGGCTCTTTACAAGCGGCGCATGGGTAAGTCTCGACGATCGGACTGTTGAAGAGAAAGGCACCCGTGATATTCGAAGACTCGCGTCCAAGTACTCGAGCAAGTTCCTTGGATTGGTGGTACAGCTTCATGCAAACAGAGCCATTCGAATAAATAGTAACCCAATCAGGAGAGCTGAGGAGATGAAGAAGCTACTGGTCGAGGCCGTTATCGTCACATGTGCAAAAGAAGGTTTAGCGCGCTTGCAGCTCCAGCCTTTATCGGGAACCGGCGACGGCGGGGCAGCCACCCACTAATAAGGATGCATGCGCCGTCGAAAACTGTACAAGTAGGAAGCCGCAGGTACCGGCTGCCATTGTTCGAGCTCTCGTGGCGTCTCGTGCACTCATGCGTTGTCTGAGATGCATCGCATCTTGTATTTTAAGACATTGGATTCACCGAATGCTCACCGACAAGTGGCCACTTCCATAAGTCTACGTATATGCGATACATTCTCATCTGCAGATGATGTAGAGTACAATGCGCCGTTTCCCTATATAATCATAACCGTAACAACTGCATGCCCATGTTGCTTGAACGCGCGAAGATTTCCAATAATTTTTGTTTATTTGAGGACCTTGGCGATGCCCTCCGGATAATCGAGAGAGAACAAAACAGTGGCATTGTCCAGCGATCTAACAAGATAGCGGAGGACGGAAAGGAATGGTCTCAAGGCGCTGGACTGCCATCGAATTCCCCTTAATCCCATCTCGTCCATCTGCCTCGAACCCTTCATGAGCATTGCAATGGCGAGCGATGACGCTGTCCACGGCCTTTGGTAGTGCACCGGCAGATCAAAACCTGGCCCTCCGTATGCTTCAAAGTTGTCTTTTCTGCGATTTCCCGGTGCAGCTTCGTATCAATCAAGTTTCTGAAGGTAACCCTGGGTTATTAATCGCTCAACGTCACCCTGGCGCACGTAGAACTGGCTATTTTTTGTTAGGGTAATCGCGCTGGAAGCCGCCCTTGTCAGCGTATGAGAAGGGTATATCTGGCGGGCCTTGAAATGGAAAACGTACCCATACTCCGTCTGTATCTCCCCGGCATCTTTGAGTACGCGGACGTCGATGAAGAGATCGCGAGGCGGTTCCAGGCTGCCTGTAAGATCAATGTCGGTCCACTGCCCTTTATAAGCAGCCAATAAGTCGCTGTATTGTCGCACATAATCCTCTTCTTGGGGGCTTAGACTGCTGCTCGATGAGTCGCCTCCTGGTTGAGACGCGCCGCTTGCGTTCTCACGCAGCTGCTGACCGGATAGGTCCATGACATCGAACCCATTCCACACAAGCTCCTCCAATTTATTCGTGCGAGTACGATGGTAGGCTAACAAACACCGCTTGTTTCGACGCATGGCAAGATGATCCACAAGCAATGTGCAAGCTGTAGCCTGATCGGCGGCAGGATCGAAGCTGCCATGGAAGGGCTCAAGGAGATCATTGACATCTATATCAAGGTCCCTGACCTCTCTGGTAACTGCACGCACGAGCTCCGTCTGGTACGGCGGAAGGTGCACGAGATTCTGTGTTCTTTTGGCGTGTTGGACCTGTCAAAGCAGAGTTTAATCGCAGGATGAGATGAGCAGTCTCGAGGACTATCGCACCAATTTGATCCCCATGTCTCCGTACATTGTCCACCGAGTCGCTTGAGCCGAAACAGTATGGCCGGACAGTCTTATCGACGCGTTGAAAGAAAAGGTTTCCTATAAAGGGAACATGATAAGAGTCGTTTCTCTTTGAAAAGCTCTATGACCAAGGCCGAGCGCCCTAAATTTGATCCCTCGTTTCTTCGGAGAACATGACAAGTAATTAGGTAAGTAGGTAAGAGTAGTGTGAATCAAGACTGCGCGCAAGGGCGTCGAGACGTGTGCAACAAGTAACAACCACCCCACCACAACAAAATGGTGGACGTCAGAGCTTGGTGTGCTCCACCATTACAGCAAATTTAAGCTTTCAAGATTCAAAGGCACATGCGTCTGCTTAGAGCTCTGTAGAGAGGAGACACCCTCGCCTCGAAAAAAGCTTCGTCATGCATAAATCATGGCAGGATGAAGGTGTGGGACACGCGATTGACAGAACATGAAAGACTAGCATCGTACAATACGTGGCGAGCGGAAAGCTAACTGTGCCATGCACCTATCACTACGAGACGGCGATACAGGGCTCAGTCATGTTTGGATATGGTAGACTGTATATCAAGGCTTTCGAGGCCCTCCAAGTATGCCAGAGATCAAACAAAATTGATTGTTGGGTATTGCTATCTGAATGGGGGACATATAACATCGTGTTGCAAACGACACTGCGCAAATCTCGTTGTGTTGCGGCTGGACCGGGCCAGGATCCGAATTGATATCAGGGTAAATGCGTCACCATATCTACTGCAAGTCTTCACAAGCAAATTAGCAGCTGCTTTGTCGCCCCGTTTGCAGGTGGAGATGTAACATGGATAGAAACAGAATTCAGAGTTGCACATAGTGCTGGTTGTCTCGTCAAGCAGCGGGTCTTGAGGCCGCCTCCGAAACACGGACCAATTTGTAGCATCACAAGAAGAGGAAGTTGAAAAACAAGAGGATCGGACTGCAGCTTACCTCTCTGGCCGCTGCTGAAGCGATATTCTGTCTCGTTGGCAGGTTAGGAGGTCCAAGCGAAATTAGGAATTAAATCTGAGGCCTCCATGGCCCATGTGCACTCGCACGGAACGAAAGAGTGATTTGCCTGAGTTATTGACAACACAATGCTCTGTGCACTTCCAGGCGCAAAAATGATCGCGGAAAGATGGTGAACAGCAGAGGGTGTAGGATCGGAAATTTCGAAGCCATGCATTTATATCCTGTGGGACTGCTGTTCGGAGGAACCCCGGCCCGTAGCCAAGAGCGTCAGTGCCGCTACCACAGGAGCTCGACGTAAGAGCTTCTGCTGCCTCTCTCAACCTGCCAGCTATTACCGTTTCGTTTGAGTTCAGGTCATAGCAAGGCACCACGCAAATACGTTGAATCTGGGCTCCAGAACGAAAGCAAAGACCGACATAGATTTTCTCTTCAAGAAAAGCTAGAATGCCTATTTCGCCAATAATAACCTTCAAAGCTGGCCAATGCGAAATCGACGTAAGTAGGACTGCCTGATGAGTGATGACTGCAAGGTCTTTCATTTGCTGACCTTGTAACGACGAGAAGTCGTCGTCGAGTCGGCCAGTGAAGGCTGAGCCCAAACCTCAGCCCGGCTATGTCTACCTGTATTCTGAAGATGGTAAGTCTGTCAGCCAACAGCTCCAGTTTCGATTTCGTTCGCTTACGACTGGTAGATTTGGTCCACTTCTGCTGGCGGAAGAGAGACCAAAGATTAGATGAGCCTGAAATCGACCTTGTCATGGTGCCGACCGATGGCAGTTTTGTTCCGTACGAGCCTGATTCGGCAGCGCAACCCACAGCCAAGACCAACGGCCGTATATTTGTTCTGAAGTTTGCTTCATCCTCACAGCGTTACCTCTTTTGGATGCAATCGAAACCTCAGAGTCTCAACGGTGATCCTAGCTGGTTCAGCCCAAGAGACCGCAAGATTGGCGAAGTCGTCCATCGCCTGTTACAAGGAGAGGAGGTCAACGTGACTGCCGAGCTCGCCAACGTTCGCAACGTGGACGATCGACGTGACGATGGCGATGAGCAGATGGAGGATGTCGGAGCATCTCACGGCCAAGGCGGCCATCATGGAAGTGGCAGCGGCGGAGCAGGACCCGACGCAACCGGGGGCGACATCCGAGAAGAAGGCGAAGGCTCCAGGGAGGGTGGTGCCGATGGTGCGCGAGCGTAGGTGATTCCCGTTGCGATTCTTGGCAAAGGAGCTGCAGATTCTGGTCATTGTGCGACGCACGCCAAGAGCTGTGAGTCAAGGCCAACTTGTATGTCATTAGATTCAAAATGTCTTCAACGAGCCAAGAAGAATTATCCATGACTACAAGTGATTACTTCTCAAACACGCACAAGCTGACCAGTCTTTAGCGTGTCGAGCTCAGGGCCAGATGCGGCGGCTGCCGTGAGGAGCTTCTTGGACTCCCTCAAGGGCCAACCTGGGCTCTCCGGTGCGCGGTCTCGAGAGCAGATGGATTTGGCATATCCTCATCTCAACCATCTACTGGCAACATCCATCACCGTCCCTATGGTAGAGACAGCAACGCTCGAATATGCAGACACGCTCCTTGGTCTCTTACCACCTACCGTCATCACTCTGGCAGCGATGAAGTCGAACGACATTCAGGGGACCTCAGAACCCTCCATGGACGCAGTCGAGGCATCCAGGACTTCGCTTTCACTGGACGACAAGCGATCTTTATTGAAAAGGATTGTAAGAAGTCCCCAGTTTCACCAGGCGCTTGGTGGTCTAACACAGGCCTTGCGGGATGGCGGACTGCCCAGCATAGCAGAGGCGCTCGGTGTCGAGGTTGCGAATGGGGGTTACATGCACACAGGCGGCATGCCATTGGGTGGGGGACAGGCTGTGCAAGCCTTCGTAGAGGGGGTCAAGAAAACGGTACAACGTCATCACGAATGAATTTGGACGGGACAAGTGGTTTGTCTGGCGTGGCTTATTGAGATGGACTGTCATAGGCCTGCGTGTGTGTACGCAGAAGAAGCTGCAGTTCCTCTAGGGATATAGAATGAGATATGTCTTGCGAAGGGTTGGCCTCGCTCATCAATGGAACAAGTCCAGATTGATTTCGGATTGAAAGCCACCCAGCTTCAAAGTTGCATTATTTTAGTTTTTGCTGATGTCAGATTAGCATGGGCTCTCGGTACCAATTAATACTACTAGCACTAGCACGAATGGGACGGAGTAAATAATTCAAGAAGCCTTCCGGCTTTTCAGCATTGCCCCACGTCAAACTGCCAACAGGTCACCACCAGCGCATCCATTTGCATCAAAAACTGTAAGGGTATGAAGTAACCAACTTGAGTCGATTGCTCGCTCCTGCAGCTTTCCAAAGGAGCGCACACGAGGCACGTACACCAGGGCCAGAGAGCGGGCTACAATGGAGCCGACATTTCCAACCAACATCCAGGAGTTCGATTCTGACGATCGAATATCCTTCTCCAAGCTGGACAACAAGTTCATCGCGGTACAAGACGACGGTGCAGAGTTTGAATTTGACACGGAACGAAAGATCTGGGTTCCCACCGACGATGAGCCGCTTGACGATCATGATGGTGCCCTCGACCAGCCGGGAACCTCAGTCCCTTTCACCGACCACGTCGCATCAAGAAAGAGGAAGCAGGATACGCATGGTGCTTTGGAGGTGAGATCGTGTCTCTCAAGGCTGTACAGACCCTTACACGTGCTCGAGCCTAATGTCAAACACCAGGCAGAGCGGTCACATTCTGCGCGCCCGAATAAGAAACCAAAGCCACCGCCTCAGCCAAAGCAGAATGCTGCTGTCTACGTCACCGGACTGCCCCTCGACGCGACCATGTCCGAGGTCCACGAGCTGTTTTCGCGCAAAGGCGGAGTTGTCGCCGAGGAGATCGACAGTCGCGCGCCGCGCATCAAGATGTACACGGACGAATCTGGCGCTTTCAAGGGCGATGCCCTGGTCGTATTCTTCAAACCTCAGAGTGTGCAGATGGCGATCATGCTTCTCGACGACACGGAATTTCGAGTCACCCCCAACGGACTGCGGGAAGGGAGGATGCGTGTGCAGGCCGCCGACTCCAGCTACAAAAAGGTCCAGCATGACAAGGACGACACCAATGGCAGCAATGAGAAAAACGACCGAAAGGGGCCTCAAAAAAATCGTGACAGGCAAAAGGTCATCAAAAAGACGCAGAAGATGGACGCAAAGCTTGCAGACTGGGACGACGACGACCCATACCCGGCGCTGGCGCAAGCGAGTTCTAAGTGGGATAAAACGGTGATATTGTGCCACATGTTCACTTTGCAGGAGCTTGCCGAGGACGCTGCGGCTTTGCTGGAGATCAAAGAGGATATCCGCGATGAGTGCTCCAGACTGGGCGAGGTGACCAACGTCGTTCTGTATGACAAGGAGTCCGAAGGCATCGTATCGGTGAGGTTTCGAGCAAAGGAGTCTGCGACCGCTTGCCTCAAGCTCATGCATGGACGGAATTTCGATGGCCGCAGGGTCGAGGCGTTTATTGCCACGGGAAAGGAGAAGTTTCAGAAGTCGGACAAGAACGCAGATGACCCTGACGAGTCAGATTGAGGTGCTCGGGGGCTCATATTTTACTCATTGTATGATCAAGCGTTGGGGCAACATGTGGACAGATACCCGAACCAAACAACTGTATTAGATTACGAAGACAAACATGCTCTGATATGTAGGTAATAGATCGAATGGAAACACATGCGCCGGCGCTGAGGAAGAAGCTAAACTGCGTTCACCGAAACCAAGACTCTGGGTCGAGCTAGCTTAGAAGGACTTGCTGAGCTCGATAAAGAACGAGCAGCTCAGCTAATTCGCCATAGCGCGTCGCCAACAAGAGTCGCGACGGTCGCTGCCTTGAATATGGATATCCTTCCACGTCTTCTTCGTCATCAAAGGCAACAGATGCCGATTAACAGTGATCTAAGTGAGAATAAAGGTCTTGTGTGGAACGAGATCAGACGCATGTGCAGGTATGGTCAATACGACCGTCGTCATGGCTAATGAGCCACGAAAGATCTATATAGCGTGTTTCCTGTTGCTTTGGAATATCTATGAATTACCTAGATTACGGCTTGGACCTACAGAAAGTCGTCGACATTGACATCATTTCAGCAATGCTTGCTTGCACCACTTGGTTGGGTTGATGCCGGGTTCCAACCATGCAGATGGTTGCCCCGCAACGGCGATCATGTATACTTACAGGTTACGAGTCACGACCACCGCGAACAGCCTACATAGAAAGCACATATCTGCGAATTTTCAACAAGCACTTGCACGGAACTCTACTGAATCTGACACCTAATAGCGAAATTACAGCATCACTTATCCCTCGCCTGCGCTTGTTACAATACCGCGGCACGGTTATAAGGAGCTGGCGAGATCCGTGTGCTAAGGTGCATACCAGTGAGCGCCGCCAACATCAAGAAACAAACCCAGAGGTGTGTAATTTCTTGAAGGCTTTTCTGCAGTCAACATTCCTCGCACGTCATACTCACCCGCCTTTCGGTACTTGTAGTAAACTTTCACAGACAGAAGGCATGGGGCTTATTCCCAAAGCTCTCCGGTCTCGCCAACAACGGCTCCCGTTGTACCGGAAGGTTCATTCCCCCACAAAGGAGCGATATTCCGACGATGAATATGAGACGACAGATTGCGAATCGGATGAATCATGTTCTGATCCATCCACGCTGAGTTCGAGAAATGTTTCCGATTCGGGCCCCAGCAGCGCCTTGCTGGTATCAAAACGAAAGGCTGCGCACAGGAAACGGTGCAAAGACTTATACCCTTATCGATTACCAGCAAAGGTCACACGTTATATCTTTATAGCCGTTGTGGGAACAATCGTCTTGATGGTGCTCAGTCTTGTTCGAGCAAGCCAAGTTGAGAACTGGAAAGTGGCCAACGGAAAGGTCAACAAAAGCCCGCCGTCAACTGCCCCCGTATGGGAGAAGTTTCCGTTCCTGGAAAGATACTACGGAGGCATACGAACATTGACACCGTTCAATGAGAGTCAACCGGAATTCCCCCGTCAGCATGAGTCGAAAGAGGTGAATCCAGCTGCAGATAGCAGGCTGCCTCCGTCTGCTGTGAAAAGAGAGCAGTCTCTCAGCAAGGCGTGGGAGAGCCGCCCTGCCAGCAACAAAGAGGGTCAGATTCAGGAATGTTTCCTTGATCAGGCTCGGAAAGTTCGCGCACCATCACTCAGATACTACGAAGGACGGCCAAAGGGATTCCCGCAACACGCTGCAGGCTCTTACGAGGTTCTTGGTATCTCAGAGGACGTATGTTTCGAACGGTTCGGCCGATTGGGCCCCTATGGGTTTGGCTATTCTTCTCGGACCGGGGGTCTCGGCACAGGCGAGAATGGCGAGAATGAGGGTGCCGATGATGTCTGGGAGAAAACTCCTCGAGTGGATTATAGAGATATCGACTGGGCTGGTGTGCAAAGACGTTGTTTCAAGGCCAATGCTGCTCGATTCAAAGATCTCGCCCCACAGACACCGTCTCCTGTTGGGTTCTATATCGGAACGTCGGATCTGACACCCAACCAGAATCGCAGTGCTGATCATGAACATGGCCATGAGCACAAAGAGGACCGCGCCAAGGTTTCTGGTGATGCCGAGAAAGCAAACGCGGGTACGCACTCTCTACCAACCAACAAAATAGCAAGTGACACAACTCCATTCAAATCAAGAACCGCCATTGTGGTTCGTTGTTGGGACGAGTACCTGTTCCGCGAGGATGACGTGGCCAACATTCGATCATTGATCTCGGAGCTTTCCCTGGCATCTGGTGGTCGCTACGATGTCCACCTACTGGTCCAAGTAAGGAATGAAGCCCAGCACCCCGTCTGGGCAGATCATGAAGAATACATGAAGCGAATCAACGACACTATTCCTAAGGAGTTCCAGAACCTGGTCACCCTATGGAGCGAGACGCAAATGCTGGCTCTGTATCAGGGCATATATGATCTCTGGACTCGTGGTCCCGAGCTCTCAGTGCACGGTGTATACCGCGGCCTGTCGATGGCGATGCAGCATTTTGCTTACATGCACCCTGAGTACGACTATTTCTGGCAGTGGGAGATGGACATTCGATATACCGGCCATTACTACGACTTGGTGACGAAGATCGAGGAGTGGGCTTTGGCCCAGCCGAGGAAGGGTCTTTGGGAGCGAAACGCTCGGTTCTACTTCCCGCACGTCCATGGCTCCTGGCAAGACTTTTCACAGATGGCGAGAGTGCAAAGCGAGATGGGAACACTCGAGTCAAACAATGCATGGCGTAAAATGCCTGGAGCCATCGAGAAGCCGCCCGAGGCCGTGTCAAAAAGTGAGAAGATGGTTTGGGGTCCTATGCGAGCTCCGGACACCGATGACTGGTTTGAAACGGATGATGATCCGGTTCCTTCGACTACGTATGACGCAGATCGTTACCAGTGGGGGGTTGGGGAAGAAGCCGACTATATTACCCTCAATCCTATCTTCGATCCCGACGGCACCACGTGGTTGTTGAAGGACGACATCACAGGTTACAACCGCTCGCAGCCTCTTCCGCCACGCCGAGCCTCCATCATCACCACATCGAGGATGTCGCGTCGCCTGCTCATGAAGATGCACAGAATGACGGCGTACAAGAAGCAGTTCGCCTTTCCCGAGATGTGGCCGGCCACCGTCGCTCTTCAGCACGGATACAAGGCCGTCTACGCACCTCATCCCGTCTTCGTCGACAGGAATTGGCCCGTGGATTTCATGGCACAGACATTCAACGGAGGACGCAGTGGCGCTACAGGAGGGTCGCGTACCAGCATCTTTGGCGACCGCGAGCATAACCTCTACGGCCTTTCGTGGTTCTACAACTCGGGCTTTGCGCCCAACTTGTACAAGCGCTGGCTCGGGCTCAAGGTGAACAACGACGGTGGCGAGGAGTTTGAAAGGACAGAGGACAAGAGTAAATCAGGCCCGGGCGTGGGCAACATGCCGGGAGGCGAGGGAAGGATGTGTCTCCCACCCATGCTCTTACATCCGGTCAAGGATGTGGAATTGCCCGTGGAGGCACCGCCGGAAGCGCAGCCCAAAGATGAACGGATGGGCTCGGTCGTGATGGATCCAGGTGCTTGAACATGGCTGAAATGTGTGGAATGGGATGGTGCATTCTTGCAAGGCGTTTCTGGATTTCGAGTTTTGTGTGCATTTTACTGAGACGTAGGTAAATGACGAGCTTACGAAATGAGGCTGTTTCGATTTTATACAGCATGAGCCAGTGTTGTCATCATAGACCATGTGTTTTGAGAAGTAAACGATCGATATTCTGGGAGTATGTCCTTCCACTTCTACTTCATTTACAAGTGTAGTTATTGCAGTAGAAAATTGTATCCTTTTCCATTCCTCATTCTTTCAGTCATTGAAGTGTCAGTCCAAGCCCAGCGGCCCTATGGTCACGAGGTTCTTCCCACAAACATTATCCCTCCACAGGCTGTTCGTACGACTTGGCCACGAAAACGTTGCCGCCGCCGCTACTCCTACTCCTTCGTCGACTTGTATTTGCTTTAGACGACCCTCTTGACCTCGAAGAAGCGGCGCAACCACCAGACTTGAAAGAGTGATTCGCCAAAAACAACACCAATGACAAAGAGATTCCACCACTTGACGCGTCCGTTGGTACTCTCGGCTGTGTTGCGGTGGGTTCGTTCTCGGAGGACAATGTATGATTGCTCGTCTTTCACTTGAGCGAGGAGGTTGGAGAGACGACGGACTGAACGGAGATGAAAAACGTTAGCATCGGCTCAGGTATGGAACTCATAGAACGAAAACGAGGTCGTAAACTGGCATGACGACATACCTTCGGCTTCAATGGGGTCGGACGGCATCTCGGCTTCGCTGACATAGACGACGCCGTGGACGTTGAAAGAGACTTCCTTGCTGTTGGCGCCCCAGTGTTGATTGCCAAAACAGTAGGTATGCTTTCCGTCGTGACGCGCTGTGAAGGAGTGATCACCGTTTGACACGCTCTTCTCGTGTAACTCGTAGCCGCCTTTGGGGTTGTTGATCTTGTATGGGAGAAAAATTAGCTGCCAGTACCATAGAAGAGGCCCGTCGCCTAGAAGCAGAAGCTCCGAAGGGTCTTGGATGTCAACGCAACAAATGATGCGATTCAAAATCCCAAGAGAAACGATCTGACCGCCATGGCTATTCCAATAAAAAAAAGGAGGCCGGAGGTGTAGACGTACCCAGAAATCAATGTCGAGATTCCCGGCACTCCCAAACTCGCGATCGCCGACTTGAAATGTCACAGACATCTTGTCATCTTTGTGTAGGTTCTCGTGGAAGCACTCGAGGCCGTGGGATGGGAGAACGATGTTATGCGCGTTCGCGGTGTGCAAGGCCAGCACCGCGGCGAGGAACGACCTCGCAGCTGATGGGATATGCATGTTGTCTTCTATGCCGCACTGGTCGAAATGGAATCAATTGGCGAGCGAGGCCTCGTCTGCTTGTGGTGATTGGAAGACGCGGGCGCTGGAGCGAAGGAGAGAAAGCCCTGATAGGACGGTTGGCGTGAAGGGTTTCGCAAAGTGACCACCGTTGTAGCAATGTCGTCGAAGGGCCAGCTAGGCCCAAGGTGTGTGCCTTAGTCATTACTACTAGTACGCAGGTAGTTGCCGAGAAAGTGTAGCTTGGGCCACACATGTTTTCCCCACCCCACAGGCCCAACTGCGATTCCATGTATTTACAAGGAGACCAATGAATTCGTAACACAACCATTCTCAGTTCCACTGATAAGTAGCTCTTGCGTGAGTTGGATTGAGAAACAATGTTGCCCGTGTGGACCATAATTTGGAATCGTGTACGGGTTTAGTTGGCAAGTAGAAAACATGATATTCGTTACGATCTTCCAATATATGGTGAGAGACGCTGCTTGGTGACCAGGCCCAAATCTGTATCTACAACTCAATTGGGATATTTCGGCATAGAATCGTACTCCCTGTGACGTAAGTATTCTTCGCCATTTCTCACGAGTGAACATTGGGTCCTCGTTCCAAGTACCCCGTGCTGTATGAAGCCCGAGTGCTTTTTTGACTCGCGCTTCATGGCCAGAATATACAGATTGTTCAACACTGATTGTTTGTCTGAAGGCCCCCTGCATAAGACATTCCGAGCCGTCTGTTGCTTTTGCAAACCAGGATCAACAGATCTTCAAAAGTAGGGGGAACAGTGGTGGGCAATATCATTTGTCTTCGTTTGAAATTTTTTAAGACTTTGAAACCTGATTATTGACGCCAAATGTGACCGATGCCGACGACTTCCAAATGCAATTGGCCAAATAAGCCCGGAGATCGAAGAACTCTTTCCCGTTCTACAATCCGCTCTAGCTCGTCCGCTTCCACATCAAACGGCCCTGATCACTTCCCCCCTGAGCCTCCTCGGTTACTACAGATGCACACGCGTCTTGTTCACCGATTTCGATCGAGGCCGGCAACTCACACCCATCTGGTTTCCGTCCCTGTGTGGTGTGGGATGGAGAGACCGTCTGTTTCCGAAATAAGCCGTGTCAAAGTTTACCACACCATCTCGTGCGGCTTGTCGCCCTTTCGCAGGCTGAAAGAGCTGCTGAGGTAGCTGGCCAGCATGTCCACCTTCTTGATCTTGGCAAGCAGGGGCTTGTCAACGGACTTCTGGTCGGCAGCGCGGTTGCTGTTGACCTGCTTCTTCTGTAACGGCCCACGCATTAGTCTCTAAGCTCTCATTGGGGACCGTGAATTCTTCGGAATTGCGCAAGCGTACCTGAGGCTTCTCTCCCTGCTTGAAGAATGCATCCTCACCAGCCTTTTCCTTGGCCTTCTCGGCGGTGAAGTACTTGGGCTGAGCGATTTCCTCAATCTTCTTGCTGTCGAGGCTCGAGACATCGATCTTGTAAGAGGTGGCGATGACGTATCGCGAGTTGACTCGTCGTAAAGGAACCCCGTTAATCTTGAAGGGGCCCGTCACCAAGAGGACGCCTTGATCGAGGTTCTTGAGAAGGACGACACGCTTTCCTCGGAAGCGACCAGCGAGAAGGATGAGAACGGTACCGGGCTGCAGGGACTTTCGTGGGGCCCAGGCGCGAGTGGCCTTGCGAACCTGCGATTGCAAACCTGATTAGCATGACAACGTCCGCAACCATGCATAAATCAAAACGCTAGCCGGCTCGCTTCTTGGGTCGTTTCAAAAATTCGCTGTCGTCCTGATGTCGGGAAAGCCAATGTTGACATGCGGTGTCGCAAGAAGAGATCATGCGACTGGACAGGCGCATGGTTGCCTGTTCTGCTTCACCAGCCGCCAAGCATTGCCCGCAGCGAATCTGTTCCAATCGTCCGCTGGCAATAGCCGGTACCGAGCGCTTCGCGTCGCAACACCAAGAACGTACCTGCTTGGTCTCCTTCTCATCGTCGGCAGGGTACCATTTCTGTGCCCTCTCCGAGGAGGCGGGAACCTCCCGGGTCGACTTCCCGAACTTCTTGGATGTGGGCTTCGTCGACATGATGTGTCTCTCGGGGTCGTGTCTTGCTACAGCGATGAAGGAAAGGAAGACACGTCTGGTGATGCTCGCCCGTAGTAGAGTAATTCTTGTGAAAGCCGCTAGCGAGTTTGTGGGAAGCAAAATGTGAACCCTCTGGCGCTAGCTGCTTTGGGACGCTACATTCACGTCTTGGTGGCCGGGACATTGCGGCTTCCAGATGAGTGGGACATGGGGCTCAGGGCACGTGAAGATAAGATAGGCATCAGCATTTGTTACTTTTCATAGTAGCACTCTCCGCACTCGTGATGTAGAATTTTGAGTTCCAAAGATCCACGGCTTAGCCGGATTTTGGAAAGGGCCGAGTAATGGTCCATGTACTTCTACAACATGATCGCCCCGGCGTGGCGCAGTGTGGTGAAGGGGGAAGAGGAATTCTGTTTTTGATCGGACAGCACGGTTTAACTGGACGGCGAGACCATCGGCGGATGGGGCCGCTGTAGAAATCTGAAAGAGTGTTTCCTCCTACCTGAAGTGAAGAATATTACCTAGATATAACACAGACGCGTAGAAAGGAGAGAGGGAACGAATCGATCCTGTTGGGCAGTGTTAACAGAGCGTCAGCCTCGCCTCCTCTTCGTACCGCTGTAGGCTTGTCTCCTTGGCCGCCCCTCAGAGCCTCGCCAGCCCACTGTCGCGAATCCACCCTGCCAAGGTGCCCAGCAATCACAGGGCTCCATGCCTACACCGACCTGGGCTCAGGAAAAAAAACGACCCGAGGATAGGCTCTCTCCTAAATACCCACCTGATTCTTGCTCACGCCCTCCGTCTCCTCCAAACAACGTACTACCTACGCGTGCAAGGAACGATTAGAGTACAGGTAGGTCTCTTCCTTCGTCACTTTGTTTTGCTGTCGGAGGCGACTACCCTCGGCTTCGACTCGTGCAGCTGCTTGCGCGAAGACTTGACCCGACTTGGTCCATCCCTTCCCCCCCTCGATTACGCTCTCGCTGGTGTGGATCCCTGGCACCGCGCTCTCTCAACGGCGGTACAGGTAGGCTGCCTCTGCCCGCTATCCCTGGACAAGTGTCCTCACTCAGCTTGGAGGCACAAGTATGCCTAACTCGAGTCGCATCCCCGTCAACGCAAGACTTTGACGCATTACGCAATTCGTTCAAAGGCATTTTATTTCATTTGGCCGACTTATTGTCTTTTCCATCAACTGCCTCATATCCACTTTGGGGGTCTCGCACCTCGTCGCTGCTTTGCATCGTTCTTCCGTTTACAAGTCGAGAAACGCCCCTCTCAAAACTGGCTTACTTATACATAGTGGTGGCAACTACTAGGACGCACACCTCTCCTCTAGTTCGACCATTTTCTCTCCTCCCTCCCGCTCGACGCCCTTTCACACCACCGCTTGTCCTGTACACGACATCGGCCTCGTCGCCTCAAAGTCGCAAAGATGGGTCTCTCGATTTCCAAGATTTTCGACAAGTTGTGGGGGAAGAAGGAGATGCGAATTCTGATGGTTGGTCTCGACGCCGCCGGTAAAACCACCATCCTCTACAAGCTCAAGCTCGGCGAGATTGTGACCACAATCCCTACTATCGGTATGCTTTGCCCGTCACTGCGTCGCCTCATCCTCGTCGCGTCGCGCATGACGGCTTCTCTAACGCTGGCTCGGCAAATTAGGCTTCAATGTCGAGACCGTGGAATACAAAAACATCCAGTTCACTGTATGGGATGTTGGTGGCCAGGACAAGATCCGCCCCTTGTGGAGGCATTACTTCCAGAACACCCAAGGCATCATCTTCGTCGTGGACAGCAACGATCGTGACCGTATCGTCGAGGCTCGCGAGGAGCTGCAGCGCATGCTCAACGAGGACGAGCTGCGAGACGCCATTCTCCTCGTCTTTGCCAACAAGCAGGATCTGCCTGTACGTACTGGGAATCTCATGTTCGAGGCTTGCCGAAATGTCTTCAGCTGACACAATCTCTCAGAACGCCATGAACGCTGCCGAAATTACCGACAAGCTTGGCCTCCACAGTTTGAGGCAACGCGCTTGGGTATGTTGTCTGACGTCGACTCACTAAACGTTGTACACCTTGCTGACTGACTTGGCTACAGTACATCCAGTCTACCTGCGCTACGTCTGGAGATGGTCTCTACGAGGGCCTCGAGTGGCTCGCCACTACCCTCCGAAAGGCCGGCCACCAGTAAAGAACTATTAAGACGAGCACATGACCAGCTCGTCACTTCCCTCTCTCGTACCCCATCGTCACGTACTCTTTTCGTATCGAACTTTGTCAAATCGAGGTTTCGGTTGTAATGTGCAAGGTTATCGATCAGCCAATCGAAATTCAAGTTTACTACTCTCATTCGCTATTTCTGGCCCCGTATGTTTCTTCAATCGCGTCGGCGCCGTCGTGAAGTCTCGATTTTACATAGTTCCCATGGAGCGAGTTATACTGGCGGAAAGGTCTCGTGCTTCTAGACGGTTGTTTGGTTGGCGAAGGGGGCGTCAGCTGGGAGTCGGAGAATCTCGCACCTTCGGGCGCCGATTCTCATGATGGTCACGATACATTTCTTCGGTAAATTTGGAACCAATGTAGCCGTTTGGCGGACAGACAAAGTACAAGTAAAAGGTAGAATGATGAAACAAGTGCAGGTGTCCAGGGTTTTGCAAAGCTTGGTACTGGGGTCAAAGCAGTTTAGATCCCACGGTCCGTTTCACTTCTAATGATTGCATTTCAAAAGATCGAACAGGAACGATGTACTGCCATGTCTTCTTGGGGAGGCTGGGGTCAATTAACGGGACGCGATTGAAAACAAGAGTGCAAGAAGAATAGAGAGCCCAAGACATGATATCATCTTCGGTTCTTGACTAACTGAGGTAGGATTGGAAAGTAGTTCTACTTGTAGAGGCTGATGATCTTGGCCAGCCAGCGGTCCTAGACTGGCGCGGTGGCGCGGTAGCCGTTAGTATCGTATGGTGGAGCCGCCGGTCCGCCGTATGACGACAACCTAATATATGGAGCCAGAACGTGCGAGAACCTGCTCCATTCATCCTCGAAACCCGAAGCAACAACGCTCCCATCGACTACCGTTCCGTAAATAGGAACTCTTCTCTTTTCTAATCACAAAGTCTTTCAATTGTCCATTTTGCAGACCCTCGCATATTCGTATTGTCTGCCGTCGCATCCGCTATCTGTTGCACTTCGCTGCTGGAGATATGCATCAAGATGCACGGCCGTCGACAACTCATAGCCTCGGCGCAACGTATTATTGGAACTACCGGGCGACTGGCACGACCTCTACCGCGCGCGGTAGCTAGCTATACGATCCGCTCGTCTTCTTTACAGCTCACCCCGAGGTTAGGCGCAAGATGTTATGCAAACGGCCGTCCCCATCCGCCGGGCGGAACGCACCGTATGAATCTGGGGGATGAGGAAAAGCCGGCTCTAGAACAGTTTGGGGTAGACTTGACGGCCAGGGCGAGAGACGGAAAGCTCGACCCCGTGATTGGGAGGGATGCCGAGATTCAACGAACGATACAAATCTTGTCTCGTCGAACGAAAAACAACCCCGTGCTCATTGGAAACGCGGGCACTGGAAAGACGGCGGTTCTGGAAGGACTTGCTTTGCGCATCGTCCGAGGCGATGTTCCGGAGAGCATCAAGAACAAAAGGGTGATTACGCTGGACCTGGGATCCCTTATAGCTGGAGCCAAATTTCGGGGCGATTTTGAAGAGCGGTTGAAGAAGGTTCTGGACGAGGTCCAGAAAGCTGAAGGCCAAGTCATACTCTTCATCGATGAATTGCACATTCTTCTGGGCCTGGGGAAGGCCGAAGGATCCATCGACGCTTCCAACCTTCTCAAGCCGGCTCTTGCGCGAGGTGAACTTCAGTGTTGCGGCGCTACGACCCTGAACGAATACCGACAAATCGAGAAGGACGTCGCCCTGGCACGGAGATTCCAGCCCATCATCGTCAACGAGCCCAGTGTGGAAGATACAATCAGCATTCTGCGCGGCATCAAAGACAAGTACGAAGTACATCACGGCGTTCGAATAAATGACGGTGCTCTGGTCGCCGCGGCGGCGCTGTCGAACCGTTACATCACCGACCGCTTCCTTCCGGACAAGGCCATCGATCTGATGGACGAAGCTGCCAGTCACCTCAAACTCCAGCACGAGTCGAAGCCCGAGGACATCATGCGGCTCGATCAGAAGATCATGACGGTGCAAATCGAACTGGAAAGCTTACGCAAGGAAACCGACATTGCGAGCAAGGAACGTCGCGAGAAGCTCCAAAAGGATCTCAAAATTTACCACGACGACATCTCGGAGCTTAACGCACAGTGGGAAAAGGAGAGGTCGGAGATCGAATCCGTAAAAAGGGCACAGGAAGAACTCGACAGGGCTAAATTTGAGCTGGAGCAGGCCCAACGAGATGGCAATTTCGCAAGAGCCTCTGAGTTACGGTTCGGTGTCATACCCAACCTTGAACAAAGGCTTCACCCCGACGAAGATGGTCAACAGTCTGAAGGCGAGAGAACTCTGATTCATGATTCGGTAACGCCCGATGACATTGCCAACGTTGTGTCGAGGATTACCGGCATCCCCGTCTCCAAACTTACATCTGGTCATATCGAGAAGCTTGTCCACATGGAAGATATGTTGTGTGAGAGCGTCAAAGGGCAATCCGAGGCCGTCAAAGCCGTGGCCAACGCCGTGCGCCTACAACGAGCTGGTTTAAGCGGGGAGAACCGGCCTCTGGCGTCCTTTTTCTTTTTGGGCCCGACAGGTGTCGGAAAGACGGAACTGTGCAAGAAGCTGGCCGGATTTTTGTTCTCCACCGAATCCGCCGTCATCAGGTTCGACATGTCAGAGTTTCAGGAGAAGCACACGATCTCGCGGCTGATCGGTGCCCCTTCGGGGTACGTTGGCTACGAGGATGCCGGCCAGCTTACAGAAGCTGTTCGGCGGAAGCCCTATGCCGTCCTGCTCTTTGACGAGTTCGAAAAGGCGCACCGGGACATCTCTGCCCTCCTCCTTCAAGTCTTGGACGAAGGATACCTAACCGACGCTCAGGGTCACAAGGTCGACTTCAAGAACACCATCATCGTCCTGACGTCCAACCTCGGCGCCGACATCCTCGTTGGTCAAGACCCCCTTCATCCGTACAAGGAGACTGCCGACGGGGACATTGACCCCGCGGTCCGAACGGCCGTCATGGACGTGGTGTCTCACGCTTACCCACCCGAGTTCCTCAATCGCATCGATTCCTTCATCATTTTCAAGCGTCTTGCCAGAGACGCCATTCGAGCTATTGTCGACATCCGGCTCAAGGAGCTGCAGCAGCGTCTGGATGACAGACGTATTACTCTCGTCGTCCCGGACTCGGTGAAGGATTGGCTTGCCGATCGGGGCTACGACCCCAAGTTTGGGGCACGGCCGCTGAATCGACTCATCACCAACGAGATTGGCAACGGCCTGGCAGAAAAGATTATACGAGGCGAATTGAAGATGGGGCAGACGGCCGAGGTCGGGATGAGGAAGGATAGCCAAGGGCTTCTCGTCTCGAACGTCTCTGACCCGGCAGAACGAGCTTGAGAGAGATTGGCAAGGGGCAATGCGATTCGAGGGAGCGGGCATTCGGTTGGAGTTTGGCGGATTTACGTCTTTCATCCGGCGTACAGTCTTGATTGTTCAGTATTCAAAGGGGTTGTGCACTACCCTTTACAATTGTAAATCTACAAGTGCACACGACTCACATTTAGAATTGATACCCCACTCTATTCCTTAGTACACCATTGCGAGGGTTGAAGTTGAAGTCATTCATGATGTAGAAAATCGATCATCGTAAGGTCCGCAGATCCCGAACGACTTCAATAGCCACAGGCTATCGGCTGGCGGGCCGAGTCGGCGCCGCTTCCTTCGATGTCGGCCAGCATGGAGAGAGCGTAACCAGGCAAACGAGCTGATCGTTGGTTGACCACCCTCAGGGATGAGTTGTGGACGCCCAAAGGGCTGCCTGCTCCCGCTCGACATGGGGTGAGAGATTCTCGGGGTTCGCAGTGTGATTCCGTCGGGCTCAAATTCATCCCCGAGGCTTTGCGCACGTTCCCCCGCAGGCTCTCGGATGGCAAAGTTGTGCATGTTCTGTTGTATTGTAACTCCCGCTCTTGCCGCTGAGTCCTTCCATTGGCAGACAACAAGAATCTGGTGATGCGCAAAAGGTGCAGTAAACTTTGTCACGCGACAGGAAACAAGTCTGTGCACAGAAATTAGCCTCCTCGGTTAACAGTATGCGTCTTGAGCTCGATGTAGCGTGCTGTGAAGCTGAGGTCTGCCTTGCACTCTTCGCAATTCCCCGGACCGCGTCGTGCAAGAGAGCCGTCAGGGAAAAGGTGGAGTTGTAATTATGACGTATCGTTCCTAGACTTTGAGCATCCACAAGTGTTCACAAGGCTGCCTTGACGAGCAAATGCGAAGTCATCCGAGGTTCATTCGGTCAGCGGTAGCTCAGGTTGTAGGACATGACACGTCGTTTCGTGGCGACGGTGAATAAGGGCCGACGCAATGAGTCGGTCATCTTCTTACCGCAGGTCAGATTGTCTTGGCATTTCGAAAAAGAGAGTGATACTTGTACGTTGCAGCGATGCGTTTGCAAAGTGAGGCATTAGCCATGACAGCGATACTGGTATGTACTTGCGTGGGCGATGAGAGACACGACAGCCATCAGAGGCACATAATCTGGGGGTTGGACAAGTGAGAGGTGACGAAGGCTTCTGATAGGCCCACGAGATTTGTTGTGTCTACTTGATACGTCGGTACCCTGTTGTCTTTGTAATAGTACAAATGCGAATGACTGGGGGATATGGCACGAACGCCTCGTAGTAGCGGCGCAACACCTTGAAGAGCCTTCTATTATCGTGAGCACAGCGCACGTCCATTGACGATTTAATTACCAGGCCATAGTGTAATACAAGTAAGGTATCAGGACCCCTCGGCGTTTGCAGGTATCAAGTCAATAACCGATCCGGAGGAAACCCTGCGGCGACGAGATGGGCTCCCGGAACAGCACGCGGTTGGCCCCGACAATGAGGCGGGACAGGGGTCCGGCGCACGCGGCGAGGCGAGACCACGACCGAACTTTGTTCTGGGGCAGATTATCGAGTAATTATGAGAGACAGAGGTATCCGTGCAGTCATGCTTGTAGGGATAGTCGTGATCGCTTGCTCCGCGTCATTCTTCCGCTTCCCGGCATCACGTCGCATGGTCTCTGCTGTCCGCACATCAAGCATCAGGCATGTTTCGAGCCTTGCAAGGGTTGGCGCATGCACAAACCCGTTTCGGTCATGGCACTTTGGCCGTCACCTGCACGACCTGGCATGCAGCACGGGGCCGCAGGGGTCAAAGGACGCTGATCCGTGGTCAAGGACGTCTCGATGCAGTCAAGCGTGCCAACGTGCTCCGGTCGAAAGAACGGGCTGCTGGGAACGAGTTTGACGCCAAGTCGATGTTCGTTCTGCATCCTGCTGCATCCTGCGCGTCTGTACGTGTATGCATACATACTTACACCACACAAGTGTATGTTGGCATGTATGTATGTACATGCAGGTATTGCCTGTGATGCTTGGCTGCAGGCTGCCACCCATCGGGAACGTCTTCCGGAGGCCCAGCCTGGCTGCCGGCTCTCGTTCCGCCCTCAAGCGCCTGCCGGCGCAAGCTTGCCATCCTGGTCTGGGCCAAGAAGAAGAAGAAGAAAAGGGGGCCCCGGGGAGGCGACAGACGGCTTGGCAAAAGCGTCTGTCCATGGTCCGGCAGGCTAACCAAGTGTCATCGTGGTGCTGCGAGACGCTTGAAGAGGGTTCCTTGTCATCAACGACCTACCCAATAAAGACAGTTGCAGACGGCGGCTATGCCACGCAGATACCCTTCCTCGTGTGCGGACCCTGACCGCCCATTTATGTACATACGGCGCGGTTGGCGCCAGATGCACTGCTGCAGCCCGTTTTACATACTTGTATGTACAGCGGGGGAGGGGGGTCTGATCTGCCCAGCTGGGGTGTCTGATGTCAATGTATTATTTGCATTTGATGTAATACAAGTGCTTGTATATCGCAAGCATCAATGAACAGAGTCTGTCGTTGTCTATAATTACCGCGTGTGATTAACCGTAGCGATGCCTCCATCCCCAGCCATCATCGACGAAGCAAACGCTGGGCGTGCTGGTATTGCGTACTTATTGAAATGAGGATACATCGCGAGTCCGTGAGTTACTTCCATCTCCTTGGAGCGCAAAGTACGCATTTTTTGTATATGACCCACATGACACTCTTTTCGAGTAGTGACATAGCTATCCACCAAAAATACCGCTGATCTGATGTTTCTTCAAAGAATTAGAGGGGTTG